>JAUIMM010000553.1:0-255000 GCA_031769625.1 Taudactylus pleione
CGCTCTCGGCGCTCGCTCTTCGCGCTCGCTCTTTCGCGCTCGCTCTTCGCTCTCGCGCTCGCTCTTTCGCTCTCGCGCTCGCTCTTTCGCTCTCGCGCTCGCTCTTTCGCTCTCGCGCTCGCTCTTTCGCTCTCGCGCTCGCTCTTTCGCTCTCGCGCTCGCTCTTTCGCTCTCGCGCTCGCTCTTTCGCTCTCGCGCTCGCTCTTTCGCTCTCGCGCTCGCTCTTTCGCTCTCGCGCTCGCTCTTTCGCTCTCGCGCTCGCTCTTTCGCTCTCGCGCTCGCTCTTTCGCTCTCGCGCTCGCTCTTTCGCTCTCGCGCTCGCTCTTTCGCTCGCTCTTTCGCTCTCGCGCTCGCTCTTTCGCTCTCGCGCTCGCTCTTTCGCTCTCGCGCTCGCTCTTTCGCTCTCGCGCTCGCTCTTTCGCTCTCGCGCTCGCTCTTTCGCTCTCGCGCTCGCTCTTTCGCTCTCGCGCTCGCTCTTTCGCTCTCGCGCTCGCTCTTTCGCTCTCGCGCTCGCTCTTTCGCTCTCCCTTTCTCTTTTTCGCTCTCTCTTTCTCTCTCTCTCTCGCGGTTATTGCAATCTTGCGAATGGCTGCAAGCATGTAGAATGTCCCTCCTTTCTTGATACGTTTCTCTACGCTTTTAAGGGTTGCAGTTTCTTTAGAAGGTGAAAAGTGTAATTTCCAAGGTACTATTGCTTGGTATTAAAGGGTCTCCGTAATTCATGCACCTGTGCTCAGGTAACAAGTTTGCAAACATGTATTTGTTTTCTATTATTAGTCAAACACTTAATATTATACCCAAAGGAAGAAAATTTGCTTTTAAAAACATTTTTTTTATTGAACATAATAAAATACATATGATCATTATTATAAGTAACATATTAGTTAAAGATTTATTCCTTTCTTAAAAATTGGCAACACTGAGAAAATATCCGGAGATGGTACTCATGACACGGTATTAAATGATAAGTATACCAAAAATACCCCTTTTGATAAACCTGAGCTCCAGTTGCTCACTTTGCTAATATAGTCAGACTATAAATATTAGGTTGTGGGTTCTAATCCCATCTGGGAAGGAATTTGTCTTCATGTTTTGTAAATATGTATATAATACATTAAATGGATGTATTGTAACGCTGTGTGAATACTCGTTACCTGAGCACAGGTGCATGAATTAAAGAGACCCTGTGATTGGATAGAGGACCCTTAAATACCAAGCAATAGTGCCTTGGAATTATACACTTTTCACTTTCTGAAGAAACCGCTACCCTTAATAGCGGAGAAACGTGTCGCGGAAGAGGGACATTCTAGATCAGTGTTGGCTAACCTTGATGCTCCAGCTGTTATGGAACTACATAACCCAGCATGCACTGCTACAGTTTTGCTATTAGGGCATGCTAAAACTGTGGCAGGGCATGCTTGGATATATAGTTCCACAACAGCTGGAGTGTCAAGGTTAGCCAACACTGTTCTAGATGCTTGCAGCCATTCGTAAGATTGCAATAACCACTTACCAGATCCATTGTCTAACAGTCGGAGAATCGATAACATCCAGCGCACTCCCCTCCCAATGAAGTGACTCCGCCGTGTGTGACCTGCCCTCCCTACACAACATAAGGATCGGGGAGAATACAGCCCGAATCATCTGAACACAGGGAGCGGTAAGATTACAGAGAGGGAGAAAGTGCTCCTCTCACGAGTGCAATTGCTTTACGATACCGCTTACCCTGGTGGGCTGTTAGTCTGGATCACGGGAACTACACCAAATTAACAAGGAGGTCGGAGAGCAGTGCTTAACCTGGCAATCAGGGCAGACTAGTTGGGCCAAGTGGTTCTTATCTGCCGTCAAATTCTATGTAATACATTTTGGAGACAGACATATCTTGGGCTATATACTGAGCCCTTTAAAATAAAGATACAAATTGGCTGCTCTTAATTGGGTCTATGCAAGGTGGACTTTTTGCTGCTATTCGAATGCGCTATAATTCTAAGAGATAAGATTGGAAACTTATGAAATGTATTCTGTGGTATTATATATAGTTGCAAAGCAGTTTTAATGTATTTTGATTGTATGTATATACGTTTATGATCAAATATTATATTATATTATTACTTGAGCTACTTGTTATTGCAAAATAACATACATTTGGGGGATTTGTAACTAGCACAAAGTATTGTTTCCATTTTTTGCATTAGTTATATAATGGCTGCTTCTATGTAAACTAGACAAGATCTTGGATAGAAATGGCTTCATTAGCATAAAACCTCTTGGTTTCTTTAATAGAACGACAGGTGCAGACCATGGCGTAAACCTCTCGATGTCTCTAGACTCCTCTCTCCATCCTCAGTCCTCCTTCACCCTGCAGCCCAACTCCACCAGTAATACAATCAGTACAAGTCATCTGGTACCATCTCCTCCACCTCACTGCCATCAGACCTCGCTTCCTGGTCACCCGAACACCATCAGCTCCACCACCAACATTCTTTCCGGCAGAGAAGACCAAGCTCCGTCTACCTCTTCCTCACTCCCATCATCGTTCGGCACCATCCACATCCAGAATCCATCCATATCTTCAAAACACAGCAACCAAAGGCATGTTGTCTCAGAAGCTTCCAACAGTGTTGTCACTGGAGGACTCTATAGCGGTGGTGGTTACCGGGGGAACAGTATTGGCCTAGCTCTGATAGGCGTTGGCCACGGCAGCAAGACCTTGCTTCAAAGCTTAACGGAAGAGAATAGCTGCTATCTCTACTATATTGTAGAAAATCAGTTTTCCGCGGTGGAGAAAGCTTTTAGTGATGGATTCTTAATGAAGACAAGAGTATTGCAGGAGCAGGATGTAGACATTGTCCTCAGCGACCAACGGTAAGATATCGCTCTGCCTAAAAGCTAATTCCATGGTTGTTGTTTTTTTTCATATATACAGTATATATTTTTTTGTGGTGAGAGGGGGGGGGGGTAGTCTTCTATCCCCTAGCCTCTGCAATTTGGGATCCCCTGATTTGGTCTCCTGGTGTATCATTGTTTCTTACAATTACCCCTGTAATTACATTCTGCAGTCCCGGGGCTAGTCCAGGTTGTATATAAGTAGGAAACCCCAACAGCACGGAGGAGAGGGATCTGCAGAATTCAAATGCATTTCAATGCATAATTTTTCCCATTATATCAATAAAGGTCTCAATTCCCTGTAGCCAGTAAGGGCCACCTCCAGGTAGTACCATTACTCATACAGTACATGCCCGTATACATTATATATTACTGTGGATCTACTCTGTGTAACTTGTAATCTGGCTGTTTCCGACTCGCTGCTGTGCTTGATTCCACTGCTGTGAATACTACTATGGATCTGTTGTGTCTTGGAACTTGGTAGGGTCTCTGCACTCTACTGCGACTGCTGGGACGTTGACCTAGCACTGCATCCATAGAACATTCTCGGACACGGGCAGCATGAACATTCCAGGAAGTATGGAGCACATCAATAAATTGTCTTGTAAAATAGGTTAATGCAATAAGGCCGAGGTTCCCAAACGCGCTCCTCAAGCCGCCCCAACAGTTCAGGTTTTAGAGCTATCCATGGTTTAGCATAGGTGGTTAAATTCAATTGACTGGGGTACTAATTAAGTCACCTGTAATCAAGCATGGATATTCTTAAAACCTGGACTTTTAGGGTGCCTTGAGGACTGAGTTTGGGACCCACTGCAATAAGGGATTAACAAGAGGTGCACATTTTTGAACAGGACTTTTAAAGTAATACTTGAATGATTGCTATACTTTACCAAGCAATGCCTTTAAATAAGAAAATAGACATAATATGATTAGTGGGACTTCAAATCGACAGCGTATTCCTGAGAGATCTGATACTTGAATGTTAGTGGGCGGAGCCAGCGTGGTGACATATGGTGTATTTACCATACCATAGCATGCACTAGATCTCGCCACCTCTCGATAACATTTCGTCTTTCCGGCGTGGTATCCAGCATTCGTTATATTGTCACAGATCACTCGATATGAAAGGTACACTCACAAATAGTGGAACTGTTGCGTCATGTTTGGTTACTGGTTCCATCTTTGTGTTTTTTACTTTTGTCCCATTGTTGCTTGCAGAGTGTCTGGAGTCGTAATTTGTTCCCCACCGGAAGTCGCTGCTGTTATGACTCTGGAGACCTTAAGAGCTGGTAAGAGGGGGGGGCTTCCATTCTTGCCCCTTATTTATCCTGTTTCCCTTCGTAATTCATATTGAGTCATCACACAATAGCAAAGAATCCAGATTATTATGCACTTTGAGAAAAAGCCCTAATTTTGACCAGTGTTTGTAAAGGTGCGTACACACTGAGCGATTTCAATGAAAGATTAAACGATATCGTTTAATCGTTCAGTTACATTTGAAAATGACCAGCGATGCGCGCTCCCGCTTGTAGTCTACGATATTGTTCATCGCGGGTATGTGCAGCACGATGTGGACGATGTCGTTATCGTTCAGCATGTACACGTTGATCGCTGAGCGATCAAGCGGTAACGATTAGCTTTGGCGACAGTCGGACACTCCCTTCACTTCCTGCAGAGCCGAAGACAGGCAGCATCCAGAAGAGGAGCGCGTGGCTAACCTACCAAAACTAGGTAAGTAAAGTCCACCACTGTCCACCGATGTTCCTGGGGTCAATATTATAGAGGCATCGTCTGGCTAGCTTTTGTGGCATGAAAAAAGCGGAGATTACATAGGGGGCTCTCCATAAGGGGCAGCACTACTACCCCGCCCACCTTTATTTATTAATAATAAATAACCCCTCAAAAAAAAAACAAAAAAAAATTTGGATACCACATTATTTATTATTGTCAGCGATATTGCTGGTCGTAAATCGTTTACTAAATCGTTCGCTAAATCGTTTGGAAAAAGGTGGTGTGCTAGGTTCAAAAAGATCAAAAATTGATCTTGAAAGATCAGCGATATCGATCAGGCTGTAATCGCTGAGTGTGTGTGCTCCTTAAGGCACGTCCAGAACTGCTGCTAAAGCTCTCTAAATGGGGTTTGTCCCTAAAAGGTAAATGATCAGTATTTCAAAGGATCTGGCTTACAAATAGAGAGCTATAGGGACTCTTGCAACGCCTAATTCCTATGTATAGTGTCACTGTAGCTCGGAAGTCCATTACTCAATGATACGCGTAATGAAAAGTGTGCTATATAGCCATTAATGGGTAACTGTGCAGATGGTATTGCTTGCTACAAGGACAGATATCGTGTACAACTCTTGTGCAAAATATGTGTAGGATTAACAGTGGAAAGGCACAAAAATTAAACTAAATTAATAATTTCTTTTAATATACCAATTTTGTTATGCTAAATCGTCTTATATTTCGGAGGGACGTCTGCAGAATTCTTATAAAGTAGATCATTTAAATGTTGCATAAAACTCTCCTAAACACAGCAAAATGTTGTTTCATTGACCATTTATCATATATTTTGCACTTACCCTCCTGCAAAACGAATGCACTAATATTTGGATGTGTGTCCTATTTTCAAGGTAAAGCTGTGTTGTGTGAGAAGCTCCTGAGCACAAGCAGGCAGACTGTTGAAGCATGCTTCGATGAGGCGGACAGATACGGGAAGCCTCTAGTGTGTGCTTTTTACAAGTAAGTTATGCGTGTGTGCTGTATATGCACTGTGGTTACTAAGCTCTCAGAAGGTCATTGCTACAAGGTCAGGACTCCTAGAATCCTTAGCCTAACAATAATGCTGAATCAAAACTGCCAACGGGAATATTTACTCAACAGCGGGTTTTCAAAGCCGCCGATCTCCAGCGGGTTTAACCATTGAACTTAAAACGGCAATAGAAATAACAGCGAAATCAAGCTCGTTTCACATCTATTGCTCTTGTTGCTTTAAATCCAGTGGTCAAAGCCACCGATAATCCTACAAGTCTTTGACAACCCACTGTCTAGTGTATATATACCTACAGTTCTTCATTAGGTTATTGTTATTGAGGTAAAACTGGAATCCTCTGCTGGTTGTTCTGAGTTTCGGAATACTCAGCTACTCAGTGGTACAGAGATCCAGAATCCTCAGCTAGGTGGGTGGAGCATAGTTCTGGAATCTATGAGTTGGTAAGGCTGTAATAAAACTTTGAGAAACCTCAGCTAGTTAGTGGTGCAGAGTTATACAATCATCATCTAGCCAATGGTGGCAGGTTCCACAGTCGTCAGCTAGCCAGCGGTGGCAGGTTCCACAATCGTCGGCTAGCCAGCGGTGGCAGGTTCCACAATCGTCGGCTAGCCAGCGGTGGCAGGTTCCACAATCGTCGGCTAGCCAGTGGTGGCAGGTTCCACAATCGTCAGCTAGCCAGTGGTGGCAGGTTCCACAATCGTCAGCTAGCCAGTGGTGGCAGGTTCCACAATCGTCTTTTTTTTTTTTTATATTTAAGTACAGTACACCTTTGTATTCTCCCAAACATACAGTAATGGTAGGGCACATTTTTCTTTAGAAGGCAATGGAGTCTGTGAATTGTACCTTACTGGATATTATAGATTCTTAGGGGTATATTTACTAAAGTGCAGGTTTTTAGAAGTGGAGCTGTTGCCCATAGCAACCAGTCATAGTCTACTTAACATTTAACAAGCACCTTCTAGAAGATATAGAATCTGATTGGTTGCTATGGGCAACAACTCCACTTCTAAAAACTATCACTTTAGTAAATTTACCCCTTAGGATTGTTTTGTTATTTACACAGGCGTTTTGACCCTTCCTTGAAGTACCTGCATAAAAAGATTCACGAGACGAACACCCTGGGTAGGATACAGAAATTGTCCACAGTCAGCCGCACATATCCCTCATCTTCTGTCAGCACGATAAAGACATCAGGTATACTCAGATCTCGCTGTAAGATTCCAGCTAACTAAGGGCATGATTCAGAGCCGCTCGCTCTGAATCAGGGCGTGTGGGTTTTTTTTGTTGCGGCCTCTAGGCCGCTCGCATAGCTGTGGGTTACCACCCACAGCTTATGCGAGTGACCATGATGATGGTTGCGATGGTCAAGACGATCGCGACCATCGGGCTTGCGACGAGAACCTTGCGGTAGGGTCTCGTTGCCGCAAGCCACAGTGGACTTCCTGCACTATTAGAACAGGAAGTCCACCTACTGACATCACTAGTGATGTCAGTAGGGCCGCCCACAAATGGCAGGTGTTCGTGCAGGAACGCCTCCGTTTGCTCAGCCACCCCCCCCCCTTCCCCGCCTTCCAAATGGGGCAGTTGTCAGTCAACATCGACAGCTGCCCTTTTTGGATGCGAGCGCCGGAGCGAGTGCTTTTTCCGCTCGCTCCGGGGCTCGCGCAAGCGCAGTGCGCTCTGGGCCACCATCGACCCGCTTGCGAGCGGGTCTGAATCAGGCCCTAAATACGGAAGAGTGTTGTCCTAGTATTGGATAGCTGAGTACTCAGTATATATAATATTGTAGCCTGATCTTAATGGTGTTCGCAGCTGGCTTAAGTACAAGCGCTGAGATTCTGAACTATTGACGCTATGTACTAAAATCCCGCCTAGTCCAAAAAAGTCCTCATAGCGTAATTTTTTAAAACAGTCAAAACTGTTCTTATACACCAGCTCTCCAACAAATGAGGACCGCTGGTTCTGCATCCGTGTCTTCACAAGGTCTATCGGATAAACGTCAGTAGCTCCCACAGCTCCAGCAATTGAGCCCAATGAGAATCTGTAAGCAGACTCAGCAACCTGGAGCCAGATAGGCCTGCCCACGTCACTGTAGGATTGCTGTCTTCGGATTTCAGCTAAGTTGTAAGGCAGTGCTCCTTTCTCTAGGGGCGCTGTTCGCTCAATATCTGCCAAAGTAAGACGTCCAGTAGCATTGTATAGATCTGCGAGCTGGAACAGAGTGTGTCAGACATTCTGTATAGATGCATGCCATAAAGCGTTCAATGTATTTACTGCAGGGATAAGTATATAGTAGATACTGCTACTTTGTGTATGTGAACATAAGGGAACACGCTAACTCCTAGTTCTAAATCACCTGCTCTTGCTTTTTTTTTTTCAGGGGGCATTTTTTATAACACAGCCTTACACGATATAGATATTGCCAACTGGTTACTTGGAGTAAGTGCGCCGGATGTGGTATTCTCGCTAGGAAATGCTTTCTGTTCAGGTAGGATTCTTAGCTGTCATTTTTATTTCCAATAATTTATATTAATCGGTACTTGTGTACTTTATGGACTCATTGCAGAGAGAACCCAATGAATGGTTTAAATGGTACTTGTGTACTTTACGTACCGAAAGTTATCCCCACCTAAAGAAGAAAGTTGTCCCCTCGCTGCGCTCGCCACGCTTCAGGCTCGGTGGCTCGCCACAAGGTTATATTCCCCCTCTGTGCCCACTTGGACGGTAGGGAATGACGCTGGACACTGGCTGATGACGTCAGGGTACATGGTCTACGGAGAGGAGAAGAATCTGCATACGGAGCACTTCCTATAATTAAAATATAACCTTTATTAATCTGCATATAAAAAAATTGTATGTATATAAAACTAGCGAAATATATAAAAGACAATAAGAAAATAGTGATTAAAGTAGTGAAATGTGTTATAAAATTACTATGCGCCTGTTGATTATCCTCACAATTTCTGTGACTATTATCTAGGGACTGTGCTGATCATCAGTTTCTTGTCACTGTGTACACTTCCTCAGTAGACCTTAGTGCTAGTCTTATATTGTTACAGGAGTATCAGTCAGTGTTTGTTATAAATATTGCTACTTTATAATAGTGTATGTAGCGATATGTTTCAGCTTGTTTACAGTCAAATCTCTAGCTCTATTTCCATGGGACAGTGTTTCATTAGTTCTAATATTCAAATGAGTCCCTTTCTTCAAAAAATATTAATAATAATTTGCTTGTAAATTGTATCCAGTGTCCCCAATCCCAAATATTGATTTATTATAATCTCCAACATTGCGAGTTTCTATAATGTGTGATAGACATGTTTAATAATTTTGCGTATCTTAAATGTATGTTGTAATGGCGAGCAGTGACACAAGAGGAGAGCAGCGCTAAGTCTAATGTTTAATGTGTCTCTGCCGCTTAACAAAAGGTGTGTTTATACAAGGGGGAAACAACTAATACCCCATGAGCAGAATACTGATGGAGAACAGCACTGAATAAATTTGGTTTGGGAGTGTTATTATCTGACTGACCTCCGTTACATCAGGTTTTGAGAGTTCCCTAAATGTAATCATGCTATTTGCGTGGTTATACTGTTATTAAAAACTGATCATTTCTCAGCAGCCTGCTGTAATAAAAATAGGGATAATCTCAACCATTGGGGATAGGTATACATCTAAAACCTCTGTGTGTATATATAAGATATGCAAAATGATTAAACCTGTATATGACACATTATAGAAACGTGCAATTTTGGAGATTATAATAAATCAATATTTGTGATTGGGGACACTGGATACAATTTACAAGCAAATTATTATTAATAACACTGCACAACAATGAAAATGTTTCCGATGTGAAAATGGTTACTTCTAATTGATTTCAGTATGCAAAGAATGAATATGACATTTAAAACTCAGTTAGCTCTGAGTTCCGAGATATAGCCCATTTATGACGATGTAGGGGTATTCCTAGTGAGGTGGACAGGATGGAGAGACTCTTACCAGCAATCCGCGTTCCGCGCAGAGGGGGCGGGGCCTAATGACCCAATTAAATGAATCAGTTATTTGTCCCCTCCCCTATTCAAATATGTGCGATTCACGGGATTACCCGCACAGATAACTGTGGTGCACTGAGTGACAAGCATAGTGAGCGATTCCACCAAGACATTTCAGCGATGGGACAAAGATATCAGAGTAGGTGATCACTACTGTTGGTCAGTGACAAGAGATGCCCCAGAAGAGGAGTACAAGCGACAAGCAAAGAGAAAGCGCCCCCATGAATAGGCCACTATATTACATAGTACTTTCCTATGCTGTATGTTTGTTTCCTATGCTGTATGTTTGTTTCCTATGCTGTATGTTTGTTTCGTTTTGTGTTCTTATTTGTGATTGATAGAATTAAAACAACTGTTATTTATTTTCTATCAAGAAAATATCAGATTATTTTAAAATAGCTTTTCACTATGACTATATTAATGTACATACAGTATAGTGCAAGTAGTGTAGCTCAAAAAATAGAGCTAGTAAAAACATTCTGATATCATTTTAGTTTTTCTTGACCTCAAATTAATAATTTATGACTATTTTTAGAAAGGAAACAAATTAAAAGTATTAAGTTGTTGTACAGTGTAATTTTTGACGAAAGGGACTCATTTGACTATTAGAACTAATGAAACACACTGTCCCATGATAATAGAGCTAGAGATTTGACTGTAAACAAGCTGAAACATATCGCTACATACACTATTACAAAGTAGCAATATTTATAACAAACACCGACTGATACTCCTGTAACAATATAAGACTAGCACTAAGGTCTACTGAGGAAGTGTACACAGTGACAAGAAACTGATGATCAGCACAGTCCCTAGATAATAGTCACAGAAATTGTGAGGATAATCTAAAGGCACATAGTAATTTTATTACACATTTCACTACTTTAATCACTATTTTTTTATTGTCATTTATATATTTCGCTAGTTTTATATACATGCAATTTTTTTATATGCAGATTAATAAAGGTTATATTTAAATTATATGAAGTGCTCCGGATGCAGATTCTTCTCCTCTCCATAGACCATATACCTTACTTATCTGTGGCAGCACCCCCAATATCTATGAGGACATCTATATAATAGATTCTGAGAATATTTAACTTTGGGGTTCCTTTCATGATAAAAGGTTATCTTTCCGGTGCAATAGAAACTTTTTTTCTCTTGATAACGTTAAGGTCCTCTCCGTGAAGGGGATTTAGACATTACCCTGATTGATAATAATGATGAGTGTAGGACACTTGGGTTCTCTCTCTGCAGTGAGTCCGTAAAGTACACAAGTACCTATTAATCCTCTATAGTACAGTTTTATGGAAAAATTGAACTCTGAATATTGTTTCCCCTGATGATTATTCCTAATATGCAGTAATGGTATCACAATCTGATCATTACTGTCCCTATGGAACTCATAGCTGCATATAGCAGAGGATATTTACTAGTGATCTCATCTTTGCTTTCTGCTCAGACATGGCTGTCGTGAAGGACGCAGACACGGCTAGCATCAGCATGAAGTATTCTAGTGGCACTATAGTGAGCCTGGACATCAGCCAGCACTGCACCAAGTGCTGCGATCAGAGATTAGAGGTAAC
Organism: Taudactylus pleione; assembly: GCA_031769625.1. NCBI lineage: Eukaryota > Metazoa > Chordata > Amphibia > Anura > Myobatrachidae > Taudactylus > Taudactylus pleione. The sequence continues at coordinate 11,301 of JAUIMM010000553.1, forward strand.
GACATCAGAGGTGCACAACCAGTGTCTAATGTCACCCCTAAAATAAGCATTGTGTTATTAGCTGTGAAGATCTATGTAGCATGTTGTGTTTCTAGATCAGCGATGCTCACTATGCAGCACTAATCTGTCTGCAGCACAGTCTCCTCGCAGCGCTGCCTGAGCTCACAGAGTGCTCTGAGTGGTAGTGTGTTCATAGTTCCTTCCTGTAATAGCTGCAGAATGCCCAGCGGCAGCAGAGCAACCTGTCAAATGGTGGGGTGGAGGACAATGAGATGGGGCTTTGTGGGTAGCAGTGGGGGTGGTGTGGATAGCTGTGAGGGGGAGGTGGTGGTGAGGGGAGCGGTGAGGGTAGCTGTGAGAGGGGGGCGGTGAGGGTAGCTGTGAGAGGGGGGCGGTGAGGGTAGCTGTGAGAGGGGGGCGGGGAGGGTAGCTGTGAGAGGGGGGTGGTGGTGAGGGTAGCTGTGAGAGGGGGGGTGGTGAGGCTAGTTTTGAGATGGGGGGTGGGACACCAGCAGAGTGGTCAGTAAAGCACATTGGCACATACTGCTATCTTATCCCATGTACTTATCTATAGATGATATAAGTTAGCATCTCTAAATTCCGTCCTCAGTGCTGACTTCATTGTGAAAAACACAAACTGCATCCCCCGAAACAAAGCCGCGGTAGCTTCTATTTTCTGATGACACAATAAGTATCACGTCTTGGCCAGGAAAATCGCTGTTACATTGTGTGGCTGAGAAAGTGACCCAAGAAACCAGCCGTGCGGACGTATAATGTTATTTCTATCTCTCTTTTAGTTGAACGGCTCCCTGGGATCGTTGCGTCTAGACAATCAGAACCCACTGTCCATTATAGAGAATGGCACCTCCTGCCCGGCGCCCTCCCAAACGCACCATGAGAGATACCGAGAAGCATACAAAGAGCTGCTCCGACATTTCCTACGTACCATCAAAGGTCAGTGTGAGCTGGAAGGGGCCCTTATTATTATTACTGCTGTGCTTGCAGCTCTAGGCATTTCTTCAGCAATACAAAGGGATAGTAGGATCACGCGTGCTTTCCAGTTTAACTGCTGCTTTAGCCCCTGAATTGCGCATTTACGAACAAACTAAAAAGCAGCGAATTGCTAAAACCTGTATCCTTTAATGATCAACAAAAAAATAAGTAAAAAGAAATAATGTGGATACACTGTAACAAGTGAGCATAAATGTAAACAAGACATGGATACAATAAAAGCGAATGTATGGCAATGCTATAACCATGAAATCGCTATGGGCGAGATGTATGAAACAAGAAAATGCAGTAAATCCTTGGTAACCTCCTGTTTTCGGAGGTTTACCTCAATACATATGGATCCCAAATGTATTAAAAAGGTCACCCGCAGATATCGCTGATGATATAGGCCAGTCCTGCGGCGCAGCAAGCCCTATAGGATTGTTTGTATGTATCAGGCTCGGGAGAGCGTAACTTTGCAGAGCTAGTCACCGCTAGCGAACACCATTAATAGATGGCATTGGCCGTATATTAATGGTCTGGTCTGTATTTCAACAGTTTGTTGCATCAGCTGAGTGTACTAGAAGCACCAGAACAGAAAGCGCCACCCAAGGCAGGAAAGAGGAACTGCACGGGTGGTGCAGAGTGCTAGAATGAACACAAGTGTCCATCTTATGGGGATGTTATCTGCGAATGGCAACCCTTGGGCATGGTAGCCTATGCACTGTTCTATCTCTCTCTGCATTGCACGTAGCATTCAAAGCTAACAAGATACCAGATAGTAGATTATATCAAGTCCTCCTAGGAGTGTGGTTCATAAATGGAAAGGATTTTCAACTATTAATAGAGAACTTTTGACTCCCTCAATTAAATCTGAAGGCGCCCTCGTCAATCCCCAAAGTGTCTCAGATTTATTACCATCACTGGGACAATGGGAATAGATGCTGTGTAGATCCCATGGGACTTTCAGTTAGGGTATGTGTTCCATCATTTCCTCTCATTGCCCATATGTATTAATGTTTGATTGTATTGTTCACACCTCTACCGTGTGGTGGAAACCTTGTGCCACCATATGAATAAATAGATAATAATTTGATGTCTGTGTTTAAAACCATCAGAAAACATTTAAAGCCATTAACAAATAATATATAAATATAAATATATATATATATATATATATATATATATATATATATATATATAGTGAGCAGATTCGGTTCTACTCGGTTCCGTTCGGATTTAAAAACCGAATCTTATTGGGTATCAGCTGTCACGAGTTTTGGATAGCCAATAAGATTCGGTTTTTAGAACCGAATCCGCTCACCCCTAATATAAATATATATATTTGTTACATTTTTAAAATGTAATTTTTTTATTTTGCGGATATGTGATTGGTATTTCCCCTTCAGATAGTTTTACCTTAAGCCAGGGTAACTACTACAAAAAGCGGTGCCTGATTAGCACAGATGGATGCTGAAAGATTCAAGCAGTGTATTTAGTAATAACTGTAGGAGGGCGGGTAGAAACCAATAAACTGCCCCTTTTTAGATATATAATTTGTTTTTGTTTTTTTTTTTTTTAAATGACTTCATTCTTCAGGGTCCATAGGCTCCACAGGGAGACCGTGGGCTGTAGGTGATGGGAACCAATCCGAGCACCACGCAGTTAAAGCTTTAGTTCCCAGGATGCACTGGGTCCACTCTCCCTATACCCCGCCCCCGAGCCAGAGGCACCTCAGTTTTGTTGGTGCCCGGCTGGAGTCGGGTCACCATTTTGCAGGGGGGCTGCTAGTCAGCCCCTAAAGCTTATTTCTTTTTTATTTAGTTACTTTTAGCGACTAGAGTGCTTTTTTAAAAATTCACGTTTAAAAAAAAAAAAAAGAAATGCTTTAGTTGTAATATGAAATTGTCAGAATAGAAAACAAAATGCTGAAAGTGTTTATTTGTTAATAAATGTCACCTTTGTGAACAAGCCGTCTGTGTGCGATGGAAAGCAACAGTAACGGAGCTTTGTGTCTTGCAGGTAAGGAGCACCCGACAGTCACCAAAGAGCAATACATCTGCGCGATGCAGATCGCAGCTGCAGCGGAGCAGTCCTGGCATACCGGTTCCTCCATAGACATGAGGAACGAAGCTGTAGACATATCTATAGTCAAGACTGAGATTATATGACCCAGGAGCCGCGTGTTGGAGGCTCCAGTATCTGCGTGGATTGTATCTTAGAATAAAGTGGTAGATTTATCTTTTGCTGCGTTCTTCCCTTGGAAACTCTAGCTTGGTGTTCCATAGGGCGATGCTTCAGAATCGGCCTTCCTGTTCATCTCAAGTAATAATCTTCCATTATTTGTCTTTCAATGAAAGACACTGTTGTCTGCTTGGAGCAAAGAGACTTCCATTCAGGACACCGTTTTAAGAAACAAATTCCCGTACTTGCTCTCATTATTAAACTGCGCCACTTACACAACGCAGAGGCAGCTGTTTTGTAGGATGTGCAATAGTCAGCCTGTGAATTTACTAGGCTATAGTGATATTCCTGGGACCTGGAGGGGGGGGCTCTGTGCAGGAGAGGTCCACTTTCGCCTGTCTCCTGGAAATGCTGTTACGACTTGACATATGCAATTGCTGTAATGGACCTGGGTTGCTCCACCTTGCACAATGTTTTGTTTTAGGTCAAAAATGAAGAAAGTTGAGCAGCTCTTTTCTCTTAATTTAAATTAATTATTTACTACTCAGTCGCTACACATGTGTCCATCTTATGTCCTGCGTTGCGGGAACATAGTGCGGATGAACGTATGCCTCACCTGAGCTCTGTCCCAGGACATGTGGCATTTGTGTGTGCATCTGTCTTTCTGTCTGTCGGGGATAGTCTTATAGTGAACTAGACTGACAGACACGCTGAAAGGTTTGTGACTTGTTCACGCGGACAAGCTGGTTCATCTACTATTGAATTTTGTGCTTAAAGTGGATCCGTCCTCTTAAATATCTATGCGTCTGGCCTCCAATCTGATCAAAGAAGATTCCAGAATCCCTCTTTACCATAAAATAAAAAAATAGGAATAAATGGATATTCGTGATTAGAAAGTATCTAAGGAAGGGGGCGAGGTTCCTGGGTGGTGGGGTAAGTCCAGACTAAGGGCCTGATTCAGACCCACTCGCGAGCGGCTGTACGCTCGCAAGTGGGTCGATGGTCTGCACTGAGCATGCGCACGACGGAGGGAGCTCCGTCGTGCGCATGCGCCAGACACGACGAGCGAAGGACTTTCCTTCGCTCGTTGTGTCCGATCAAAGGGGGCGTGCTGTCAATGTTGATTGACAGCACGCCCCCTTTGGTGGGCGTGCCGGGGGCGTGCCTCCCTGACGGGGGCGTTCCCACGGGAACGCCTCCCGTCAGAAGCCGGCCCACTGACATCACTAGTGATGTCAGTGGGAGTGATTTTGGCTCTGATAGAGCCAAAATCACTCCGGAGCTTGCGGTTGAAAACCTCAACCGCAGGCTCCGGCTCGCAATTTCGATGGTCGCGATGGTCACGACCATCGCGGCCATCAAAATGCACGCTCGTATAGCCTGTGGGTGGTGACCCACAGCTATACGAGCGTCCAGGAGGACGCTCCATGAAAAAGGAGCCCGGCCCTCATGCAGAGCGTGCGCTCTGCTCAGAGCGTACGGCTCTGAATGAGGGCCTAAGTCTTCCAGTGCCATCACCATTTGCTGCTGATCACTGCAAGGACTACACTAATGTACAATGAAGTGCCAAAAGTCATGCGATGGGTGCCTAGTATTGTGTAGGACCCCCTCTAGCCCTGCGAAGTGCAGCAACTCAATGTGGCATCTATTCCACAAGTGGACGGCAGACCTCTGCAGAGATGCGGACCCATGCCATCTGGATAGCTTCGCACAGCTCCCTGATATTTGTAGGTGTAGGATCTTGGGTGCAATTGAACCACTCCGCCACGTCCCATAAATGCTTGATTGGGTTCCTGTTGGGGCGAACGTGGTGGCCACACCATTTCAGAACTTGAATGGGATTCACATCCCTACTGCGGAAGACCGACAGGAGGAGATCCCGACTGGGGCTGGTAAGTATCCTAACCCTCCCCTCTCTCTCCCTCCCTTGGAGGTGCCTAACCCTAAAACTCCCAGAGTGGTGCCTAACCCCAAGTCCCCCTGGGGTAGCCTAAATCTAACCCCCCCCCCCCCCCCCCCCCGCCGCGGCCATCTGCTAAGACTCCCCGGACTTACCTTATTTGACTCGGCGTTCTTCTGGGTTCCGGTGTTGGGATTAAGATAGGCGTTGGTATTTTGACGCCTATCTTAAGTCCTGTGTCAGGCTTCAGAATGCTCAATTGAAACCAAATCTGGACAATTTGGGACCCTGTAAGCTAGAGAACGCTGCACTGACCTGGTTATGTGTCTGGTCCCTACTACATTGAATGTGGATGTGATTTGAGCCAGTGTCGCTTGTCTGCTACCATAGACAGTTCTGGCCATACGGCGCTGGTCACAATCATGAAGCATCCGTGGTCAACCACTACGCTGTCCACGGTGGCTTGTAATGCTTTGCATTAGGTATTTCCGCTACACATGACACTGTAAGGATGTTTAATGTCCGCACTTAGGAAATGGATTGTCCCATCCGTCAGACACCCATTTGTCATGCCCCGTTCGAACGATTATTCACATCGCCTTTACATGAGCAACCTAGCTGGTGTTCAAACTGATGATGCAGGTCTTGGCATATCCAAGACATCACGGTACGGTGATGCCACCTGCCATTACCTTTACATACTGCTATCCCATGACTTTTGGCACTTCAGTGTACATCAGCAGGTATCTACGTGACTGATATTCAATGATCTCTGAGACTTTAAAGAAAATTTCAATTTCAGATTTTCTTGGTTAGAATAAAAGCTTTTTCCCGCCAAACCCCATCCAGTGCAAAATTGGGGAGCAAGTGTAGAGAGAATCCCTCCTTCTGCCAGTCACAGCTTGTCCCCTGGCATCTTGCGTTCTGAGAATATACCAGAACATTTACCTATTAATTTTTTTTTTATATGGCAGATACCGGGACAGTGCTGGAGGAGTTGGGGGCCCCGAAGAACTATGCCGCCAGGGGCATTGAGGGGGGTGCACAGACAGCCACTATTGGAAAGGGAGCAGCAGTTAGGCGCACAGAAACAGCTACTATTGGGAAGATAGCTGCATTAAGACACCCAGCTAGAGCTAGGAAGTTGCAGTGAGGCACACAGCTAGAGCTAGGAAGTTGCAGTGAGGCACACAGCTAGAGCTAGGAAGTTGCAGTGAGGCACACAGCTAAAGCTAGGAAGTTGCAGTGAGGCACACAACTAGAGCTAGGAAGTTGCAGTGAGGCACACAACTAGAGCTAGGAAGTTGCAGTGAGGCACACAGCGAGAGCTAGGAAGTTGCAGTGAGGCACACAGCGAGAGCTAGGAAGTTGCAGTGAGGCACACAGCGAGAGCTAGGAAGTTGCAGTGAGGCACACAGCGACAGCTACTATTGGGAAGGGAGCAGCAGTGAGGCACAGAAACAGCTACTATTGGGAAGGGAGCTGCAGTGAGGCACAGAAACAGCTACTATTGGGAAGGGAGCTGCAGTGAGGCACAGAAACGGCTACTATTGGGAAGGGAGCTGCAGTGAGGCGCACAAACAGCTACTATTGGGAAGGGAGCTGCAGTGAGGCACAGAAACAGCTACTATTGGGAAGGGGAGCTGCAGTGAGGCGCAGAAACAGCTACTATTGGGAAGGGAGCTGCAGTGAGGCGCAGAAACAGCTACTATTGGGAAGGGAGCTGCAGTGAGGCACAGAAACAGCTACTATTGGGAAGGGAGCTGCAGTGAGGCGCAGAAACAGCTACTATTGGGAAGGGAGCTGCAGTGAGGCGCAGAAACAGCTACTATTGGGAAGGGAGCTGCAGTGAGGCGCAGAAACAGCTACTATTGGGAAGGGAGCTGCAGTGAGGCACAGAAACAGCTACTATTGGGAAGGGAGCTGCAGTGAGGCGCAGAAACAGCTACTATTGGGAAGGGAGCTGCAGTGAGGCGCAGAAACAGCTACTATTGGGAAGGGAGCTGCAGTGAGGCGCAGAAACAGCTACTATTGGGAAGGGAGCTGCAGTGAGGCGCAGAAACAGCTACTATTGGGAAGGGGAGCTGCAGTGAGGCGCAGAAACAGCTACTATTGGGAAGGGAGCTGCAGTGAGGCGCACAAACGGCTACTATTGGGAAGGGAGCTGCAGTGAGGCGCAGAAACGGCTACTATTGGGAAGGGAGCTGCAGTGAGGCGCAGAAACAGCTACTATTGGGAAGGGAGCTGTAGTGAGGCACAGAAACAGCTACTATTGGGAAGGGAGCTGCAGTGATGCACAGAAACGGCTGCTCTTGGGAAGGGAGCTGCAGTGAGGCACAGAAACGGCTACTATTGGGAAGGGAGCTGCAGTGAGGCGCAGAAACGGCTACTATTGGGAAGGGAGCTGCAGTGAGGCGCAGAAACAGCTACTATTGGGAAGGGAGCTGTAGTGAGGCACAGAAACAGCTACTATTGGGAAGGGAGCTGCAGTGAGGCGCAGAAACAGCTACTATTGGGAAGGGGAGCTGCAGTGAGGCGCAGAAACAGCTACTATTGGGAAGGGGAGCTGCAGTGAGGCGCAGAAACGGCTACTATTGGGAAGGGAGCTGCAGTGAGGCGCACAAACGGCTACTATTGGGAAGGGAGCTGCAGTGAGGCGCAGAAACGGCTACTATTGGGAAGGGAGCTGCAGTGAGGCGCAGAAACAGCTACTATTGGGAAGGGAGCTGTAGTGAGGCACAGAAACAGCTACTATTGGGAAGGGAGCTGCAGTGATGCACAGAAACGGCTGCTCTTGGGAAGGGAGCTGCAGTGAGGCACAGAAACGGCTACTATTGGGAAGAGAGCTGCAGTGAGGCGCACAAACGGCTACTATTGGGAAGGGAGCTGTAGTGAGGCACAGAAACAGCTACTATTGGGAAGGGGAGCTGCAGTGAGGCGCAGAAACAGCTTCTATTGGGAAGGGAGCTGCAGTGAGGCGCAGAAATGGCTACTATTGGGAAGGGAGCTGCAGTGAGGCACAGAAACGGCTACTATTGGGAAGGGAGCTGCAGTGAGGCGCACAAACGGCTACTATTGGGAAGGGAGCTGCAGTGAGGCACAGAAACGGCTACTATTGGGAAGGGAGCTGCAGTGAGGCACAGAAACAGCTACTATTGGGAAGGGAGCTGCAGTGAGGCGCAGAAACGGCTACTATTGGGAAGGGAGCTGCAGTGAGGCGCACAAACAGCGACTATTGGGAAGGGAGCTGCAGTGAGGCGCAGAAACAGCTACTATTGGGAAGGGAGCTGCAGTGAGGCTCATATGAAGTAGTTTCCTGGGTTTATAAAGAGATGTAGAAGGAGGATTATGCAGCTACAGGAAGTGTACACTCTGCCTTGGCATTACTAGTAGAATAATGCTTGGAAATCAGCCAATCTGCTTTAGCTCTGCATACTATATCATCTGTTTCGCCTATAATTAGGCAGTATATATAATTAAAATAAATGAGTGGAACAGAAAATCTGTGAAGATGTAAGATTATTAAATTAAAAGTTTCAGAATCCAACAAGTTGGAAATATGTAGAGTACTTTCATATGGAGAGGTTTTCAGCACCACAGTTTTCCTGCACTAGTGTAACAGGAGCCTTATTTACCTACACTGTGCTGTCATTAGCATATAGGTGCTGTCATTGGCCACAGCTTGTCCTTGCCACACCCCCTTCAGGCCAGTAACACAAAGAGGACAGGAAATTAATGACTACAATAGAGGTACCCGGGCCCCGGGAGAGCGATAGAGCCAGTTTTACATAATATTGAATCAGAAAATGATCCGCTATGACGACGGTTCCACTTTACAATGCTGTATGCCAAAATGCATCATCCATAGCAAATTATTCACAGTCTGCAAGCTGAACATGTCTTACCGGAAGAGTCTTTTAAATGAAGAATCGTTGTTTGTACAAGTGTATTTCTATGTCCGCTGCCTGCTTAATACTATGCATTTTAAAGACCAAAAATCCTTCTAAACCGCTGCCGGTGAACATTATATTTGTAGTTAACAAAATTAACTGTTCGGCAGCCCGAAGTATTTACTTCAAAGGGACTGGCTGTACAATGTAAATATTATATCCCATTCTAATATAATTTAAGTTGACCGTTACATAGTCTATAGCCTTGTATGACCTCCTGATGAAGTCAGGCACTTAAAACTTATTTATGAAGTCTAAATATTTTGCTATAGTTTTTATTATTGTTACTTAGATACATGTTTTAACATTCACTCTTACAGTTTAGCTTTGGAATCTGCAATGGAAATAGTTGAAGACTTATAACCGCAGTCTCTTATGCACCTCTAGTTCGAGTGCTGTGTTTTGTCACCATAATGTGAATGCGGGATTATGTGACTGTAAAATGATTACAAGCTAAGATAAAGTAGGTTGTTTTCTGTAGCTGTAAGTGTACCTGTCACCTACAGGGGATGTAGTCATTTCATGCCTTGGGTCTGTATACATGAGAATCCAGCTTGTCATTCACTAGTAATGCCACATATATTGGTCCGCCCCACAGAGAGCAGTGAGTAGGTGACAGGTGCAGAAGGGGGTGTGAACTCGCACTGACCTTAAAGAAAAGGTGGAGGAGGGGTTAGAATTGCAAAGAAATCTATCATATAAAATTTTGCCATAGGGTCTGTGCAGTGAGACGGACAATGGGGCTAGTGATTATACCCTTATACTGTGATTTCCAGAACATCTCTCTTCTTGTATATAAGCTGCATTGTCCTCTCGGGCCCGAAAAATCAGTTGCCCCCATGTAGTTGACGGGGTCACTATGTTTTCTCATTCAATACATTTCTTGTTTGTATAGAACTGTTAAGGTGCATACACACACAACGATTTTTTGACCGATTATCGATAAACGATTATCGTTCATCGTTGAAAAAATCGTTCACTTTCTAAGTTAAAACGATGAAAGATTATCTTTCATGCACGGTCACGTTTGTAGTTCAGTCAGACTGACCAACTCAACGATTTTCATTAAGGGAGTATGCAAAAATCGTTAAAAATAAATAAAAAATCGTTCATTACATTTAGTAAATGAATGATTTTAGTAAACGATTTTCGTTCATTTTTCCCGTGAAAAAAATGAACGAAAATCGTTTAATAAAATCGTTCATTTACAAAATCGTTGCGTGTGTATGCAGCTTTACAATTAGAAGAATGAGTTGTGTTATTATATCCAGGAGATTATAAATACTGTATGTACTGAAAGTGGGGCCTATGTATACCACTTTCACTACTGTGCATTTAATCCCAAAGTGCCTTATTATGTATTACCAGTATGGGTTGTTGTGCCTTTCTTCCCAATGTTACCTTGTACTGATCTATGTGTGAGCTCCTGATTTTCTCATCTGATCCATTTCCATTACAAATATATATACGGCAACGTTTGTTTTTACTACAGATCAGACTCTACAGACCCTGAGACTGGGCTGATAAAGGAATCCAGCGGCTAAGCTGGTTATTTTGTGTTGGCTGCCTAAAATTAAGCTTGTTTCCCCTTAGGGCCGAATTTCGGAGTCCATAGTCGTCCTGTTTTCTGGGCACATGTCAGAATTCAGCTCATATAACAGAAGAGCAGGTTTAATTGATGTCCGAATAGGATGTGATATAAGTAGGTTTTCAACAAACATCACCATCCAATGTAAAATGTGAAGACGTAAATAATATAAACACACGGCCCATCGTCACTTTTATCATGTTAAAGTCTGGGATAGCCTCTCATTTTTTTAACCTTGTAAATGTGCAGCTTGTACAAGTCTAACAGTCATTGTATAGATTAATTTTCCTGCCTACCCAAAATAATTAAATCTGGAGTAAATCACTTAAAAGTCTAAAATACAACTTTGTAAATTTTAAATGATGACTGTTTGTATCTGTATTAAAGATTAATGACAAGTAAAAGTGGGTTTCAGAAAAATAGAATACTTAATACTTGGATTTGGTGGTGCATTGCAGTGATCCTCTTCTACCAAGGGAGGGCAGTGTTGTCAGTGCATCTCCCCTGTATAAATGGGGAGTAGCTGGAGGAGGGGCTAGACAACCATGTTGCCTTGATTCAGGCAAGCTTTTATTGGACCCTCCTTTAGGGTGTTATGTCAGACTGAAGGTAAGCATTTAACCAGCATCCTTTTGTATTTTCTTTTATTTCAAATAAGTAAGGGTGTATTTTTAGGTGTATTTCTTCTTTAATAGGATGTCTCGGTAATTATGTTACAGTCTGCCACTGGTGGTTCAAAGATCAGTACTGTCTCAATTCCACTAGGAGGAGGGGGTAGGAAAGGTGTAGGTCATATTTATGGGCACACATCAAGAATGTCGTAAATGTGTTACTTCTGCAGAGAGTTTTGGATTCCCTGTAACATGAGCAGATGAGTTAACAAAATAATATACAAAAATTTCATCTTTAGAGTGGCTTTTGTATCACACATATGGATGATAACTTTACCGTTATAACCGTTGAGTTTTCATAATGTTCAGTTTTATTTAAACTCCAAATTATTTTATAAGATTCATCTTAGTTTTGCTTTGATCGATGTGAAGTGGATGTAACTATCACATAGGGCAGGCGTTAGGGTGATTGAGAATGGATGCTAAGGGCTGTATACAATTAGTGAAAACGACAGTTTTTTGCCCCCCCCATTTTTTTTTTTTTTTCACTCAAAAAGTGCACGGACGTTTTTTGCCAAAGTGCGCAACTTACGAAAATGTTTCGGGGTACTTTATCATTAAGGGGTGCCCAAAGGGTTCTGAAAAAAATTCCTGCATTTTTAGTCAAAAATAGGGACTTTGCTTTTTTTTTTCTTCTCCTGGTCTGGGATGAAGATTAACTTTCCTCTTTTTTTTTTTTTTTTGTCAATTTTCGCCTGTTTGCCAATTTATTTTTTTTGGGAGAAAATTATCCATCTTCGCTGCTATTTGAATACAGTGACATAAGATGAGTCAGCAGGAAAGACCACACATAGGGGGAGATTTATCTAAGCTTGGAGAGAGATAGGGGTCAATGTAATGGGTGCGAATTGCGAGCTTGTTTTCTGAAACTCGCAGACTTTGCATTGAAGCGCGCTACCGAAAATGCTCCAATCCAATTAAAAATGCCTATTCGCACTACTCGTAACAGAGGGGTGCGAATTGGCTGCCAAATGAGATTTGAGAGAAGTGTATGAAAAAACAAGAGATATGGTAAGAACTTAACTTTGTTATCTCTGTTTCTACGAAGTCCATAGGGTCCACAGGGTTGACCTTGGGGTATAGGTTGGGAACCAAATCCGGGCACCACGCAGTTAAAGCTTTTAGCTCCCAGGATGCACTTGGGTCCACTCTCCCTATAACCCCACCCCCCAGCCAGAGGCACCTCAGTTTGTAAGTAGCCAAAGGCCGGAGGAGGAGAGAAAAAGAGAGAGAAAACTGGAACACTCTAGAACCATACTCACAGAAAAGGAGACGGGAAACCGGTGACCAGTAACACAGCCCATATGAAGCCAGGTGCGTCAGGGTGGGCGCCCTGTGGACCCTATGGACTTTGTAGAAACAGAGATAACAAAGGTAAGTTCTTACCATATCTCTTGTTTTCTACTTCAGGGTCCATAGGGGGTCCACAGGGTTGACCTTGGGGATGTCCCAAAGCAGTTCAACCAAGGGTGGGGACGCTCCTGTGCTGAGAGGAGAATCCGTCGCCAAAAAGGAAGCATCCTGAGAGGCAAAGGAAACCAATGCCTAGAACCTTAAAAAGGTATGGACAGAAGACCACGTGGACACCTAGTAAGGCAAAACAGCCGAGGCGCCACAACGAGCCGCCCACGAGGGTTACATGGCCCGAGAAAAAACAAGCCTCAACGACAGAAATGCCTACCCATGGGTAGGCCCCTGAGGAAGACATACAAGGCCATCCAGCCAACATTTCATTATAGGCCGGCCATCGTTTCCTGTGAAAACCAGAAACCGCAGACCCCCAATAAAGAGTCCGATTACCATAAGGAACTTGAACGGATCATATAAAGCCAAAGAGGCCGGACCACAGTCAATGAGGCCACACCAGCCGAGAAGACTGGGGACTGAATGGCCGTACCATAAGTTCCAGAATAATATGGAACCTAAAAACCACTCTAAGAAGAAATACAGGGCGAGAGCAACTCACACCCTGACATGATGCCCTCCAGAAGAGGGAGCCACATGAGAACGCTCCCAATTCAGACACTGTCCTGGTTGATTTAAACACCCTGAGAGAGAGCTTAAACAATAGACCATGTAATGGCTATCACAACCAGCGGTTCCATTGACTGTCCCCGGAGGGAACAAAGAACCACTACTAACTCCCCAGGAGTCCCTAGGGAGGACAAGTGGAGGCATAATCCAGAAAACACTCCAAAGGATGAACTGGATACCAGAGCGGAGCAATTCCATATCTTAACCATACCGACAGTGTAGAGATCCGCACTGTCAGGAAGGCCAGGCCAAGGGTGAAACCCAAGCCAGCCGTAAGGAATGCCAGAATATCTGAAAATCCTGGACACCGGAGGATCGTATCGACAGGTACGATACCATAAGAATTATGTATGCCACAGTCCGTGGCAGATCCCAGCAAAGTCTGGCCTATCTGCTCTAAACATCTCAATGAAGACAGAGCCAGGGAAGCCCTAGGACCACAGTAAGGGCGCAGTCAAAGACAAACGATCCAGGTCCAGGGAAAAACAAGGACCCTGAGACAACAGGTCCAGATAGTGAAGCAGTAGGAACGGAGTATCGATGAGGAGACTCCGAAAATCTTAGTACCAGTGATGTCTGGGACGAACTGGAGCCCCCAGAAGGAAAGCCCCTCCGTCTCGAATTAAACTTCCGAAGACCTCGAGGAAGAAGGGAGACCGGAGGACACAGGTACACAAAGTGGAAGGACCACTTCACTGACAAAGAGTCACTGAAGGTAGCTTCAGTACTCCTGGAGCTGGACTGTAACACCGGTAATGTGTGATCAAGTCAGAAGGCCATGAGGATCAATCCCCTCAGGGAGGCCCCCTCTGCTCACCAGGAGTTGAAACCTCTCTTGGAGAAGAGACTAGTCCCCGGGATGCACGTCGCGACGGCTGAGGAAGCCCGCTTCCCAATGGAGAGCTCCGGGAATAAACACTGCAGAGTTGGCCAGGAGAAGACCCTTGGACTATGTCAGAATGGATGACATACCTGACATTGCCACCGAACTACCAGTGTTGCCTAGATGGAAGTCACTGTTGTGACACTGTCGGACTGAACCTATTCAGGTTTACCGTGACATATGGGTTAGGCCAGAGCGAAGGTCCAAGACAGCCTAAATTATCAACAAGTTAAGTGGCAGGGCAGAAACGACAGACGTCCAACTGCCCCGAAACGAATGCGGACCAGACACTGTCTGTAGCAAAGAACACCCTGGACGAGATGGCCATAGCCACCCGGACAGAGACCAACTCTCCTCCGGAGAAAGTATCATCATTCGAACAGCGATCCGATGGGAAAAACTCGATCCATCTGGAGGGGAGTCAATTATGGCAAGGCCTGGAATGGAACTGAGCACATTCCACCCTACCAAAAGGTAGACACTCTGGTAGACCGCGCATCACAAAGAGTAATGACATATGTCAAATGCGTAGATATCCGCACACTCCAAGTTGAAGAGTGGAGATCTTGTCTTACGCCAGAAAAATTCTCAGAGTCTGAGAATCCAGCAGTGCTCCCAGATGAAGAAAACCCTGTGAGGGATGTAGGGAGGACTTTTTCTCCGTTGACTAATTATCTGTGCCGAGAATAAGCCACGGTTATCCTGACCTGGCGGTAAAGTACCTTGGTGATCTTGCTAAAAGCAGGAGACCGTCCAGAGAAAGGAGCATTCGGATACCCTGAACAGGTGAACTGTCAGAAAATCCAGAAGGCTGGTAAACCCCGGTGGAGTTGAGGACAGTCCCAAAAGGCAGAGCCCGAAACTTACAAGTGTTGCTGTGGCACAGCAAACCTGAACCCATGCTGATGAGAGGGCTCTGTACGTACCCGTAGGTACGTATCCTGAATACTCAGATATACCCTAAAATCCCCAGGTTCCAAACGTCGGATGATGGAGCATGGACGATTCCACCTGTCCAGGCACCGTTGGAATCTGATTCAGGGATTTGAGACAGAGTATAGGCAAATGAGGACCAGTCGGTCACCGCCCCAGAAAGAAAGTAGAACAACCAGTCCCTCACTGAGATAGTGAGGTTGGCCGAAATAGCTCTGCGTACCACAAAGACTGTATAGCTTTCTGGGATTGTAAGGCCCTGATCAGGTCTGAAGAAGGGCCCGTGTAACAATGCCTGTGAGGAGGCTGCCTGAGCAATGAGAGGCCGTTGAGAATCCGTACCTCACTCTGGAAATTCCCCAGATGTAGACCTGTCCCGTCAGGCTGAGGGTATATCCTCAGGTGTAGAAACAGGGTCGTCCGGAAGTCCAGGACTGCTCGGTACTGGATATGGTGGCCCCCATGGAGGCCGACAGCCTAGGAAAAAACAGGCCTTTAGGCTGACCCTGAAGACAAAAAGACTTAACAGAGTTAGTCCGAATGTAGTGGGAGTAGCTAAAGACGGTATCTCCCCATTAGTGATACTGCCAATAATGCAACTATCTTGTCAAGGTCAGGACCAAACAAGATCTTCCCCATGGAAGGAGTGTGCACCTCTGCTTTCCCATAACGCAGCCATAGGGTACTGCGGCGGATACAGACGCCGCCGAAACCCTGAAAGTTAGAAGACCGGCATCCCATGAGGTAATCCCACATATGACCACTGCATATTTTATGTGAGCGGCAAAAGATATTTGAACCTCAGACGTGTTGGAGGGAAAAAACGTCACAAAAGCATCACCATGCGATGGCCATGGTAGGACGGGCAACAGGCCCTGAAAACGAGTACATTGATTTCAGGCAAAGTTACCACCTACGGATCCGTAAAATCCGTCCAGGCCGGGATGGGAGGCGTATTAATGCCTGTAACCCGATGATTAACATACAAATCCATCCCAGAAGGGGATTTCCATTACTTGTGAGGACCCTCAGGGAATGGGACACAGGAGGCCTTTGTGACTCCTCGTATCTGGCGACAGCCAGACTCCCGCTATGAGATCCACCCGCTGGGCAGAAAACGGGAGATGTATGATACAGGTGCAGGATCGACATTCTCTATATCCAGAATGAACCTGGCTACCAGCCCCAAAGCAGGGATAATAATACTTGAAATCGGCTCCCCCCATGTGAGAGGGAAAGAGCCGAATATACCATCCAGTTCACGGCAGAGCCACTGGTCAGTAACCACAGGGCGTATATCACGCCAATTAGTATTTCGTATAAAACGACATCCACCATGGTGGCCGTTGTGGTAATCCCTGCAAGGGGAATGACAGACCGATGTGGTATCGGACGTAATTCATGTACTGTGAAAAACCCCGGCGGGGAGCGACAGTCTGTTGCACAGGGGTAAATTGCAAGAAATTGCGAGATCAAAAGGGCAGTATGGTGAAGTAACTCCAAGCGAGTGACGACAATGGGGCCCGCCCGGCGATCCTCAAAGGAGAGGATCCTGAGAAATAAACCGCCCTTTAAGGGGGTCATGCAAGGGGCCCCGCACCAGATGGTGCCGCATACATAAACCTTTCTGAGTTAAAATCCTCCGCACTAATGCCTGCAGGCTATGACTTGCAGGATAGCAATAATGGGTGCAGTATCGTGTGCAATCTCCTGGTCAGATATATCTTGACGGAAATATTAAGCAGCGCCATACCGGTCCTGACTGACGCTAAGATTAGCTGCAGGGACCCATTATCAGCGTATGCAACTCACAGTTCCATCTAAAATATGGCAACGTGCAGCACGCAACAGTATGTGACAAACCGCACAGATATTAACAAATATATATATGTGAGGTCTCAGAACCACCCCAGGTACACCTGTATTAGGGCAGATAAAGAAAAGGGATAGATATACACTGACAGGTGAGAGAAAAAGCAGACAGTCAGCACTAGCATAAGTCACATACAATGCAGAAAAATATATATACATACATAAGCATGACATATAATATACTGCACAATGTCGCTACATTCAACTGCCCAGATTCAGTGTCTGGGAAGGCTATAGCGCTGTGTACACTCACCCAAAATGGCCAGGTACGCAGGGGGACTGGGCTCACTGACATCCTAAGAGTTCTGCAGCACCACAGAGAGAAAATGGCCACTGGAGACCTCAGAAGAAGCGTGGCCCGCGGAGGAAGCAGCTCAGCGACGCCAGACTGTATTATTGAAAGGCGCGCTGAGCTGAGGGGAGGAGCCGCTAGACAGGGAAAGCTTCCTCCCCTGGCTAGCAATTAACCCCCCCGGGATGCCGGCTCCCGCTGCCGCTATAATCCCTGGTGGGCTGTGGACACGCAGGGTATGCCTCCATGGAGGGGGAGCCCGCCGCCACCGCTGTCCCCAGAGACCGGAGGCATAAGGCTGCATATTCACACGTGGATCACCGCAAGCGGTGACCACGCGACTTACCTGTCCCCGTCGATCCGGCAGCAGCCCAGGGATTCCTCCAGAGCCCGGCTAGTACAGACTCTGGGGTCCCGCTGCGATTCCCAGATCTGTACTGGCGTCGCAGCGCCGGCGGGGTGTAGGAGCGGCAGCTCAGACGTCCATTGGACAGTCTGATGCTGCCGCTCTGAAGAGTAGTAAAAAATAATAAAATAAAACTCTTTTAAGCTTAGGGGCTGCTAAGCAGCCCCCCTGCAGTAACGGTGACCCAACTCCGGCCGGGCACCAACTTAAACTGAGGTGCCTCTGGCTGGGGGGTGGGGTTATAGGGAGAGTGGACCCAAGTGCATCCTGGGAGCTAAAAGCTTTAACTGCGTGGTGCCCGGATTTGGTTCCCAACCTATACCCCAAGGTCAACCCTATGGACCCTGAAGTAGAAATTGGGGAGACCATCCTGGACCCCCCAAAATGGATAATTTTGTTAGCAGGACCCTATAGAAGGCTGTTTGTGTGCAATAGGAAGGTACTGTAGGTTTTGAAATGGTGTCAAATGGCTGATTTGTTGTTTTTTTTGTTTGTTTTTTTAATGCAAGAAAATTATATATATATATATATATATATATATATATATATATATATATATAAAAAATTACTTAATCTCGACAAATTAAATGAAAAATAAAAAAAATAGTAAAGGTGATTTTGGGGTACTTTGAGGGCATCTTGAAAATTGTAAAAAAAAAAAAATAGAATCTTTTTTTTTAATTGAAAATATGTTTGATAAAATTTGTACCAAAACTAACAAAAAGAGTTGATCTTGGGGTAATTTGAGGATTTTTCTTATTTGCCCCAAAAAGACATGTAATTATTGGACTAATTAAGCTAATTGGAAACTGCCAAATGCCTTATTAGTCATTGGGGGCGGGGGGGGGGGGGCGGGATTTAGCACAGTGACCCGACATTTTAACCTTTAAAGTAAATTTTCCTTCCCATCTCTCACCCTCAGGGAGGTGCGAATGGAGAGATGCGAATTCAGTCTGACTGATTCAGTGCAAGTTGCTAATTGGATTGCAAAATTAATTTGACGAGAGAATAGCAACTCGCAATTCGCACCTAAGTGGATTGACCCCATAAAGTACCAACCATTCACCTTCTAACTGTCATGTTACATGCTGTGTTTGAAAAATGACAGAGCTGATTGGTTGGTACTTTCTCTTTCCATGATTTGCTAAATCTCCCCTATATTTACTGACCATATATTATGAAGGTCTTAAAAAGTGATGTGTGATAATGCTATTTATATATTCAATTTGAGTTGTTACTTTATTTTAGAAGTATGCAACCTGTGGCTCTCCATCTATTGTATATATGGGCAGGCGAGGCTGGCTGGGACCTGTAGTTTTATACAGGCTGGGGAACTGCAATTTGCATAAGTGTGCTAGAAATAATATCGGAGGGTAATATTTACCTGGGTTTAAGGAACCTTTACAAGGTTCCCATTTAATAACTTGTGTAGGTTTGTATTTTATATAGGACAGACGTGTTTCTGCAAGGCGTTTCCCTTTTAGAGAATAGATGAGTGTTTTATGATCTTCAGATAACTGGGACCACTCATGCTGCATTTAGCAATTTATCTCCACAAAATGCATTGTGTGTTGGCCATTAAACTCTTTTTTACCTTGTACGTTGTGGGATTTCTGTACAGGACAACACATTTTACCTCATACGTGGCATTTCTGTACAGGACTACCTATTTTCCTCATTGTGGTATTTCTGTACAGGACTACACATTTTACCTCGTACATTGTGGTATTTCTGTACAGGACTACACATTTTACCTCGTATGTTGTGGGATTTCTGTACAGGACTACACATTTTACCTCGTATGTTGTGGTATTTCTGTACAGGACTACACATTTTACCTCGTATGTTGTGGTATTTATGTACAGGACTACACATTTTACCTCGTATGTTGTGGTATTTCTGTACAGGACTACACATTTTACCTCGTATGTTGTGGTATTTCTGTACAGGACTACACATTTTACCTCATACGTGGCATTTCTGTACAGGACTACCTATTTTTCCTCAGTATGGTATTTCTGTACAGGACTACACATTTTACCTCGTACATTGTGGTATTTCTGTACAGGACTACACATTTTACCTCGTACATTGTGGTATTTCTGTACAGGACTACACATTTTACCTCGTACATTGTGGTATTTCTGTACAGGACTACATATTTTACCTCGTATGTTGTGGCATTTCTGTACAGGACTACACATTTTACCTCATACGTGGCATTTCTGTACAGGACTACACATTTTACCTCATACGTGGCATTTCTGTACAGGACTACCTATTTTTCCTCAGTATGGTATTTCTGTACAGGACTACACATTTTACCTCGTACATTGTGGTATTTCTGTACAGGACTACACATTTTACCTCGTACATTGTGGTATTTCTGTACAGGACTACACATTTTACCTCGTACATTGTGGTATTTCTGTACAGGACTACACATTTTACCTCGTACATTGTGGTATTTCTGTACAGGACTACCTATTTTTCCTCAGTATGGTATTTCTGTACAGGACTACACATTTTACCTCGTACATTGTGGCATTTCTGTACAGGACTACCTATTTTTCCTCAGTATGGTATTTCTGTACAGGACTACACATTTTACCTCGTACATTGTGGTATTTCTGTACAGGACTACACATTTTACCTCGTACATTGTGGTATTTCTGTACAGGACTACACATTTTTCCTCCTACGTTGAGGGATTTCTGTACAGGACTACAGAGGTATAAATACATGCAGAAAATCAAAAGCAGCTTCTTATGTGAGAAAGTGTGCCTGTATTGCTGACTTCACATCTATTGCCTCGAAGGAAGGGTGCAGCCTAAATATGAAAAATCCAGTAACCTCTTATGCCACCTTTAGGGGAGATTTGGTTCCTGGTGATATGCATTGTGAATCACTGAGAATAACTCCAGCCCAATATCGCTAATTTTCCTAAGCTCCTTTATGGAGTGCGAGTGAAAATTGTTGGTGATGGGATCTACAAAGTGCCAGGAATCTAAGGGGGTCAACTCATTTCAGCGCAATGTGCCACCGAATGTTCTGCTGTACATATATTCTCCATATACGGTGCCCTAATCCTCTTTTCCTGCGCTCTTATGTGGGGTACCAGGAAAAACTCCAGAGGCTTCTTGCCATCGTGGCCATCAAGCTAAGTTGGATTGCCCTAACTTGACCCACACGTTCCGACAGCACTTCAGACACTGCCAAGGATTTAATTCCCCCTTTAATATTTTACCCCACTATTCCAGAATACCCCCATAGAGGCCATAAGGGCTGATTAATAAGCCTGAGAGCATGCTTCCATCCATACACACACCAGGGATTTATCACAACACATTAGGAGATCAGTTTATTTTTATTATGTGACATAGAAAAACCACAACAGAAACCACAACAGAAATACATTGCTTCCATTGATATTACATCTTACAGATAATGTATGTACAATCAAGTCTGGACTATATGCACTAATACTGCCCATCCAAAGTATCGCATTACTTGGGACACCGAACAGAACATAAGTATCTCAAAGCAATAAAGTGCTTTAAAATGCTGCTGTACTCAGGTAAACAACACTTTTCTGGCTGCTGTTGCCACAATGGCTCAGGTTCAAATATTAATAGTTATTTTATTGAAAAACAAAAACTCATCTATAGATCTGCTGTAAGCGCCATTCAGGGCCGCGGCTGTTGTGTTTCCATATTTTTATAACCAATTCCTAACTCCATTGTGGAAAATGATCTGGTACATTTTTGCAGAGAACCAATATTGGGAGACATTACATGGCTACAACCCAGGCTTAATCTATATATGCTCTGGATGTGCTGGAGTCCATTTAGCACTAATCACTGATCTGGACAGTGGTAACTTCCACGTCGTCGTATTCATAGGTAAAGAAGTGATTCAACCCAATACTGCCAAGGTGGGAATTTGTAATGGAATTCTGGTCTCCTTGCACCCTTCAGGTCAAATAAGATAACGGGCAAAATGTAATATCCTGCGAGTTTCATGACGAGATGATTTTAGTGATTTAGCAGTAAAAATGACAGTAAATTGCCAGAAAAAAAATGTAAATAATTTTTTATACAAAACCTTTAAAAAAATAAAATAAAAATACTGCTTTTTACATCTTGTGGCTAAATGGCTGAAATCTCAGCACTTGGCGTTACACGCAGACTGTTGCATTTGGCATCTGATATTTCCAATTAAATAATTGCCCTTTTGTCAAACTGGTAAAATTAATGTATATCTTTTTGGAAATTTTGATAAATCTATTGTCCAAGCAAGATTGACTGCAGATGCAAAATACAGTGATTTAATGTCACTTTTTTAAATTTAGTTTTAGTTATTTATGCATTCTTTGTATATGATCACATTGCAATTTAATGTCTATAAAAATGACCTTGTCCTGCAAGGTTTTACCGAGCATTTATATACATAAACATAAAAAAAAGTTACAAATAAACACCCCTATTTTGTAAATAAAAATGTGATTCATGCACACAGTGGAGGCAACAAAGTACCTCGTGCCTCAGTGAGATCAGTGATGGTGTGGGCAGTGCTCCCTGTCTGTCCGCTCTGGCCTGGCCCCATGTACATGGTCCTGCTATTCAATAAATAGATTTTATTTTTTTTCTCTCTTTAGGGCTAGTGTCCATTCTGTAACCTGTGTTATATATCTGTTTAACGTTACATTTAATTTGAAGGAGGTTAAGCTGCAGTAGCGGAAAGAGAGAACGTTCTAATGTCACCCCCACCTTCCTCTCAGAGCGTAACTACAAACAAGTGATCAGCCCGTCTCCAGTTCTCGGAGCTGACCCCTTCCTCTGGAGACAGAGCATCGGTCGACCCTTGTGACAGGCTGAATATTGTTTCCTCCAACCAAATAGCTGCCGCCTACGTGTATAGGAAGCAGGTATAATTTTACATTAAAGAATAAATAAAATATGTAGGACCTTTACATTTCTATATAACACACTGCTCATCCCATGTTCCTAACGCTGTTCTGAGTGCCATAAGGATCTCTTTCTAGTGCACCAGTTACCCAGCAATTCAGTTCTAAGGGGTCTATTTACTAAGCAGTGTTAGGAGACAGAGTGAAAAGTGATAAGGTGCCAGCCAATCAGCTCCTAACTGTCATCTCACAGGCTGTGTTTGAAAAATACCCCATGTTTAACAGTCTATGAAACAATGGTACGGGATCAAGGGCCTAATTCAGAGCTGTGCGCTAATGCCATCAATGCCGCGATCCCGTACGCAGCCGCTGTGTGGAAATAAGCAACTGTCGCAGCCGCTAGGGATTGTATTGAGACGCCCACCTGCGGTCTTGCAAATCCCAGCATCTGCGCACAGAGCCCGTAGCAATGGCCGCAGATCAATCTATTATGGCAACTCTGAGTAAACTTTGCCTACTCAGAATGAACGCGGTAACTGGGGCGCCACTTTCACGGCATTACGATATTGCAGGTGCAGGCCGTGACACGACCACGTTCTTTAGCCCCGTTACCTCCTACAAACGCTCCCTGTCCGTCATACTGCGAGTAAATAGTTGCTGCGAGTGACTACGGTACCTTGATGCTTGTGCAGTTTACCGATAATCGCACAACTGCGAAAATTTCGGCATAGCGTACATCTCTGTATCAGGCCGTAAGTGGGCTGTTCTCCTTATATAGGGAAAACCTACATTGGCCGACACTTCTGGCTCAGCCTGCGTCTCTGCCAGATTCAAATATCCAGCACTTAATATGTGAAATCAAACGGGCGCCATTAGTGCGGTCAGACGATATCCACCTACACAACCTGATGTAATCATCAGCTGACCGCATTTATCATCCTTCCCATATAATAACGTCTGACAGATCCTGATTAGGAGGGGAGACTTCTCAAACCACCTATAGAGGACAGGTGGTGTTCCCATAGCAACCAGTCAACTTCGAGCTATTTGCTTATAGAATGTAGTAGATCACAGGTTCTGAAACTCTGTCCTCAGGACCCCAAACAGTGCATGTTTTCCAGGTCTCCTCACAGAATTGCAAGTAAAATAATTAGCTCCACCTGTGGATCTTTGAAAATATCTCAGTTAGTAATGACTACACCTGTGCACCTGCTGGGTGACCTGGAAAACATGACCTGTGTGGGGTCCTGAGGACTAAGTTTGAGAACCAATCAGCTTCTATCATTTATCTACTACAGTGGTTCTGAAACTCAGTTCTCAAACCTAAAGAGGATTGATACATCTCCCCCTAGGTGCAGATTAGGATTGTCAGACACTTTGTGATGTGCATTGCATCCCAGAAAGTCTCAGTTGGCTGGTAATATTGCAGAACGTACAGTATGTGCAGCAGAACTGGGTAAAGATGACTGTTTATGAAGCTGTATTTTCTAGTAAGAACCAATCCATTGAAATTCTAATTTAGTAACATTGGTAAATTATAACAGAGTTCATTTATTTAAGGGGATCTCCACTGTTTGAGGATTCTATTGTCCTGGCAGTAGTGTGTTACAATCTGGACCACTAGGGGGCCTCACTGTGAGATGGTTAGTTTGAAAGTAACCCACACTGGTCCTGCAAAACTGCAAATGATAGGTTTAGAAAATCTTTCGCTTTACCTGGACTCCAGAAGTTACACATTGCATTGGAAATATATAATAGCAACACCAGATAATAACTATTTGTTTAAGTGACCAGTTCCCTTAAACAAAGCAGTATTACAGCTGGTAAATATAACATTCTCTTTTGTTTTATTTCACCAAAGCATCTGTAAACCTAAATATCTAAACACAGCTTGTCTATTGTGTGTAACATGGGACTGTCTATATTGATCATGCAGAAATGTGTCACGTGTGGAATGTCAGACTTATGTTAGTGTCACATGGCTGTAAGGATATATTGTATAGTCTGTTACAGAGCAGCTGGGCCTGTATTATGCATCGCAGGTTATACATACCGATGTTAATATGTTTACTTCTTTATACAGAACCCGGATCAATGGGGTTCCCCCAAATTCTCATTGGCAATTTTTTTTTTGTTCTTTTATCTATCAATTCAGATGTTGTATATTTAAGGTTTTACAAACAAATACTTATATAATAAGTGTACACCTAGGGGTGCGTATTGTTCAGCTGCAATGGACAAGGGCTTCCTGAATTTGCGCAGTTTCCAAAAATGGAATTAGGTCAGAACGAAAAGAGCTGCTATTCACTAAGAGGCAGCGATCGCCACGTGGCTCGTTCTTGGGTTTAGTCCCACAAGTTGTTGTTAAAATGGAAGCACAGTTGGCGTAGTGGTAAGCATTACAACCTCCCAGCACTGAGGTCTTGGGTCCGTTTGCCACCAAGGCCTTTCTTTGGGTAGAGTTTGTATGTTCTCCCTGTGTTTGCGTGGTTTTTCCTCCAGGTGCTCTGGTTTCCACCCGCAATCCAAAAACATACTGGAAGGTTAACTGGCTCCCAACAAAAATGTAACCCTAGTGTGTGTCTGTGTGAGCATGTGATAGGGAATATAGAGTGTAAGCTCCACTGGGGCAGGGACTGATGTGAATGGCCAAATATTCCCTGTAGAGCCATGCGTAGTATGTGTGCACTATGTAAATAAAGGATAGCGCAATTAGTCATCAATCTGTCTGTTATATTGCTGATTGAGTTCACATTGCGTGTCTGTAAATGCTTAGAAGTCAGGTCCAATCTGCATTGTGACTAATGGATACGTAACATTCTGCACATTATTGAATTGTGTGTCTAGGATGAAAGGTTACACTTATGAAAATAAATTTGTATTTGTGCATTCACCAAAATGAAGAACTACTGCAGTGATTCCCAACCTCTGTCCTCAAGGCACACTAAAGGCCCCATACATCAGCAATCTGAAAACCACAATTGAACAATTTGAAGATTTATTGCCCGATTTTAGGATTTCCCAATCTAGCAATCTGCGCCCATACACTACAGATCTTTTTCAGCGATTTGCAGATCATTTTCAGCAAACACAGATCTGCCAATCTTGAAAGGCCCATCCTTTTACTAGTAACGCTCTGCAAATCTGCTGATCATGTCCATACACTAGCAATCGACAGCCCCGATCTATCTGTGACATCCAACATGTTGGATAATCTGATTTAACAATTCCAATCACTTTTTGGTTGCAATCTGCGATCTGTGAAGCCCATACATTGCAGATTTTTTTTATACAATCGATTGCTGATGTATGGGGGCCTTTACAGTCCTGGTTTTAGTGATATCCATGCTTAAGCACAGATGGTTAAATCAAAATAACCAAGGTACTAATTAAGTCACTTGTGCTCAGCTATAACTATCCTTAAAACTTGGACTGTTAGTGTGCCTTGAGGACCGTGGTTGGGAGCCCCTGACCTACTGTAATGGAGGCTATATATAATTTTTTTTAATTAACAAAGATCCAATGTGCAGTAACCCACAGCAGCCAATCAAATTTTATCCTTTGTGAATTGACGTTGCCACAGACTAATTAAATCTGATTGGTTAGTTTAGGTTATTGCATATCTGGAGCTATGTTCAATAACGACCCCGAGGACTCATTCACATCTATCCGCTGCAAATGCGCACCACAGCTGCTAGCGAATGCCTGACAACCACATAAAATAAATAGAACATTTAGAAAAACGCAGCATGACTTAATTGTGATGCATTAAAGGGAATTGGTATGACATACCGACTGCTGAATAGCTGCCGGTTCTCATACCAACGCCTGAAGGGAGGACATCCCGTCAGTGGCTCGCAAGTATCCTAACCCTCCCTT
The DNA here is from genome assembly GCA_031769625.1 of Taudactylus pleione. Taxonomy (NCBI): domain Eukaryota; kingdom Metazoa; phylum Chordata; class Amphibia; order Anura; family Myobatrachidae; genus Taudactylus; species Taudactylus pleione. The sequence continues at coordinate 37,789 of JAUIMM010000553.1, forward strand.
GGTAGTGCCTAACCCTAAAACTCCCGGGGTGGTGCCTAACCCTAGTGAGAGGTCTGAGTGTCACTTGGTGAAATACTGGAGTAAGTGAGGGATATGAGGAGGCATATTGTGGCTGGTGAGAGGTCTGAGTGTCACATGGTGAAATACTGGAGTAAGTGAGGGACATGAGGGGGCATATTGTGGCTAGTGAGAGGTCTGAGTGTCACGTGGTGAAATGCTGGCGTAAGTGAAGGACATGAGGGGGCATATTGTGGCTAGTGAGAGGTCTGAGTCATGTGGTGGAATGCTGGAGTAAGTGAGGGACATGAGGGGGCATATTGTGGCTAGTGAGAGGTCTGAGTGTCACGTGGTGAAATGCTGGAGTAAGTGAAGGACATGAGGGGGCATATTGTGGCTAGTGAGAGGTCTGAGTCATGTGGTGAAATACTGGAGTAAGTGAGGGACATGAGGGGGCATATTGTGGCTAGTGAGAGGTCTGAGTGTCACGTGGTGAAATGCTGGAGTAAGTGAAGGACATGAGGGGGCATATTGTGGCTAGTGAGAGGTCTGAGTCATGTGGTGGAATGCTGGAGTAAGTGAGGGACATGAGGGGGCATATTGTGGCTAGTGAGAGGTCTGATTGTCACTTTGTTAAATGCTGGAGTAAGTGAAGGACATGAGGGGGCAGTTTGTGGCTGATGAGATGATTGAGTGTCACGTGGTGGAATACTGGAGTAAGTGAGGGACATGAGGGGGACACTTTGGGATGAGTGAGGTGTTCTGTAATCGTTTTGGGGGCCTTTTTTTCCATGTTTCAAATTAAGAGTAATATGTGGCCCTTTTGAATGTTGGACGGCTGCACATGCAGCCCTTGAAGTTGATTAGGATGTTATTCGCTGCTCTGTAGGGTAAAGATGGAGGGAATGGCAGAACAATCCTGGCATGTTGTAACATTTTCTTTTGATATTTGTTGCTGTGAGTCAGGAATTACGCCATATATGATGGCAGAATGTAGAGAAAATGTGCCTAAAATTGTCATTCAAAGAAAGGGAAAAAAATATCCTTACGCTGTATCCCCCATGTTTTCCTACACTACAATGCCGGCTGTGTTTAACCCACTACAATGCTGCTGGCTCTGTCTCCTCCCTCTTATTAGCATACATGGGCTATTGGCGCTAGGGCGCGAATACCAGGAGAGAATGCAAAAAAAAAAACAATTCTAGAAAATGTATTAATAGAAAATGAATCTCAGTAACACATGCCAAGTACAGCTTCATACACCCTACAGACTATGGTCATTCATGGGGACGAGAGGATGTGCTTTAAAATATCTCTAACCAAAGTACCATGCATTGCTGACACTTGCGTTTTTGTATTTACACCTACATGACTACAACGTACAATTACCAGCATTTTTCCCAATTTCTATAGGTTGGAAAATACTACAATGGTTTCTTTACTGAAGAACAGGAGAACGAAACGTCCGTCATTTTGATTCAATGACCAGAGAAAAAGACGAGCAAAACTAAATCTAGCCGCGTGGAAGACCAGCAGCAGGTAGTGAATGAACCATACAGTATACAATGTGTGTTTGCCTTTTATTTAATCCCAACGGTACATTAGAAAGCCCCACAGCATAGAATGCTGAGTGCCCGTCAGCCCGTCATTGCCAGGCTAGAGCTGTGGAACATTTTATATTACAGATATAAATAAAATAAATGAAAATATTAGAGGTCTGAGAATAAGAGAAATATATACATGAGTACGATAGGTCACAGTCATAAATTACAGATGTATTTTTTTTTTTGTGCCCCTAAAACGCAGCTGAATTGACTGAACCTCACAATTATTTATTACTTAACAAACACCATTTTCGGTGCAGTTCTTTACCTCTGCGCCATGTTTTTTGTGCAAAACATGTAGTGAAAAACCCATACGAAACGTCTTTAACATCACACGCACAATTAAAAGACACTGGTAAAAATACTTTTTTGGCAGTTCGTCGGGGAAGTTGAGTCATCCGTTATTTTTCCTCTTTAATGTGTGTTCTGCACCAACCAATGGCAGGCGTCTGGGGATAGAGGTGTCTCCCCAAATTGTGAGTAACCACGGGTCTTCGTGATTCGCAGGGAACCCCTCAGTGGTGGTAGCCTTAACAAAAAAAAACATATATTCACTTTCGGGGTACCAACTGGGGTTTATGTTGTCCAGTTCATTTGGCGGCTGCGAGAGTCCAACTCCCAAAAAAACTGGGCTACAAAAAAAAAAATTAAAAAATTAAAAAAATCTAGAAATAACATTGAATAATCTCTGTGCTCAGATGATCCTCTTATTAATTACCCAACGGTGAAAACCACCAGATGTGCACAAATGCCACAAACCTAAGGCGTTATCCCTAGGCCGCTAGTCTCGGCTTCTGGCGGCATACAGTTCTGCCATTCGGTTTTGGCTTTATCAAAATCAAAGACAGTGGTATCTTTATTTTTTGGTCTGACTCATCCCCGGTTCTCAACCTATAGGCTCCTATTAGTTGATATCGGATTCCGCAAACTCTTCCTTTATGGATTGTTTGCGCGACTTGCAGTCGGGTAAATCAAAGCCAAAGTCTGCCCAGTCATCGCCTCCACTACGGTTGGGAATGGTGATGGTGTGCCGTACACGGAAATGTACTGCCTCCATAACGCGCTGGCGCTGGAGCTCACCGGAGCTGCCAATGGAAATGGTGGAAGCGTTGCTGCTGGAGCGGATTAGCTGCTGGGCGCCGTAGTCGTGGCTCTTGTTCAGCTCCTGGATTCCTCTCCAGATCATGGACTTGTAGTGCTCCGGGATCTTCAGTGCGCCGAGATCCTGCAAGAATGGGACGGAGCAATGGTTAGTGGCATAATACGTATCCAAAGAACCAACTCGTAGCAATGTGTCATTTCTCACCAGTGATATATAATATGTAATAAGACCTATTATTCAGGGGTGTAATAATTAGGCCAATTGAGGCTGTTGCTCCTTTTGATTTAATGGAAAACCTATCCCCAACTCCCTTGTTGCCCTTTTACCTTAATTGTCGTCAATTACCAGCATTTTAAAATTGAAACCAGGTCTACACCAATTGCCTTCAAATAGGGTTTTCTTTACAAATTTGATGAATATGTTTATATGACATCTCCAATTGTTACTATATATTTGGAAGAAAATGTGACCTAACATCGGCATTACATGGAATCTGTTGTCTACAGCTGAGTTTTCCAAACTCTGCCACTACAGTCCAGGTTTTAATGATATCCATGCTTGAGTCCAGATGGTGAAATCAAATTGACTGAGGCGCTAATTAAGTCACCTGTGCTTAAGCATGGATACTCTTAAAACCTAGACTGTAATGGCAGAATTAGGGAAACTCAGGCCGACAGTATACATCAAGATGGCAGCCATTGTGTGGTCTGAACCAATATTAAGGAGACTGCAGGCTAAAATAAAGAAATCAAGTGGATTTATCCTTTCCAGGTGTTTTGTGCAGTAAGTCGCCTGCTCTGCAGCCCACCCAGGAATCCTGGGTCAGTACAAGACATTAACACACACCGGGGGCCTGATTCAGACGTCACCCGGTCGCTAAGCTGCGCTCGCTCACATCAAAAAGGGGCCGGGTATTCTAATAGCACGATCGTGCGGCAAGGCATAAGGATGCCCTCTATGTCTTTGCGAGCGGCGGCTGTGCAGTCGAAAAATAGTGTAACGCCGCCCCCTTGCCACTCGCAGCTATCCTCTCCAGGAAGTGTTTAAAACCATCGGGAACATCGAGAGCCAACGGAAGCACTCGCAGTGCTTGTGGGAGCTCTACCCTACTGCAAGCAATGCGAGTGCTTCAAGTAAAATTCCACCTGCTGCTGCGTCATATGACGCACCTCTGCTAATTACGGACACCCATTAAATGCCGTTTTCACAGTCAGACACGCCTGCATTCGCAGCACCACTCCCCCGTTCACAAGCACCTTCCCCTGTTACCACCCACAAACGGCGCTGTCTGTCACTCAAAGTAGCGTCCAGTCTGTGTACTACGAGCGCTCGATTCTAGATCGGATTCACAGACTTACGCACGTGCGTTGCGAACCATACGCAGATGTGCGATTATCAGCAAGGGCGTGCGAGCGCAGCTTAGCGAGCGGGTCTGAATGAGCTCCTGATTCATTGGCATGATGAGTTAGCTAAGATTAGGCAAGTGATAGGCCACATTTGTCATCAGAACTGAACATACAAGTCTGACGGTACTTTCTCCAAAGTCAGTTATATGTTTATGTTTCCTGACACATATAGGTGCTAGACTGCATAGCATTTAGCACTATAATCAATGTTATAAACATAAAATGTCACGGTATTGGTTTCCCTCTGATTTAATCATTGAACTTTGTATTTGTAATGAAATGCTACTGTAAGTGATCCATAAAGGGGCGTATCCACTTTGCCGATAGAGGAACGACAGTACGATTACCACATTGTAATCGTACAGTCGCTCCTCATCCTGTAATGTGCCTACACTGAACGATAGGTCATTCAGTGCAGACACCCTCCCTCATTCAGTGCAGGCACCCTCCCTCATCCCCGAACATGCACAATCTGTCGTTATTGCCATGTTCAGGCGATGACTGATGTTGAAAACAACCAGCGGGAGGGCGCATCGCTGGTCGTTTTCGACATTAAACTGCATGATTAATGAGCGATTATGATGTTGTAATCGTTCACTCACTTTAATCGGCAAGTGGATACGCACCTTTAGTCTGCTCCAGTCTATGCTGTTCTCTAGTTAAAATCAGTTTTCTGCTATACATACAGTTTTATGTGTGCCCCTTACTATCTACTTTCTATAGGATTATGCCATGTTCACATTTATGAAACCGAGTGTAGTGCGCAAGAAGTCTGTGGTGTTGCCTGTAGCAACCAGATTATCTCAATTTTTTTTTACAGCAGTTTAGAAGATGAAAGCGAACATCTGTTTTGTTGCTGTTGGCAACACGACTTTTTTTTTTCTCCCCCGCACACTAATTGTCACACTAATACCCCTTTTACACCGGAGCTAAAACCCGGGTTTTTGAAGGGTTAACCCGGGCAGCTCCCTGGTGTAAAAGGGCAGAGGGTTGGATCGCCGGCTCGAGTGACGCGGCAATCCAACCCAGGTAACTAGCAGGGTTTAACACGGGCATAGCCCGTGAAACCCTGCTATGGGAACAGCGCACTCCGGGTCACGAAGACCTGGAGTGCGCTGCTAGCCGGCCGATTGGTCCGGCTTCAGTGGCGCTTGGAGATGACGTCATCTCCAAGCGTCCACTTTCACTCCGCAAAAGCCGGGTCTATACAGACCCGACTGCGGTGTGAGCGGCGCTGACTTGGGAATATCCCGAGTCAGCGCCGGCAAAATTCCGGGTCTGATCCGGATAGGAACTTTGGCCCTCATTCAGAGCCATACGCTCTGAGCAGAGCGCACGCTCTGAATGAGGGCCACCCTCCATAAAAATGGAGCATCCTCCTGGACGCTCGTATAGCTGTGGGTCACCACCCACAGCCTATATGAGCGTGCAGTTTGATGGCCGCGATGGTCGTGACCATCGAAACTGCGAGCCGGAGCCTGCGGTTGAGGTTTTCAACCGCAAGGCCCGGAGTGATTTTGGCTCTATCAGAGCCAAAATCACTCCCACTGACATCGCTAGTGATGTCAGTGGGCCGGCTTCTGAAGGTAGGCGTTCCCTTGGGAACGCCCCCGTCAGGGAGGCACGCCCACCAAAGGGGGCGTGCTGTCAATCAACATCGACAGCACGCCCCCTCTGATCAGACACAACGAGCGAAGGACTTTCCTTCGCTCGTCGCGTCTGGCGCATGCGCACGACGGAGCTCCCTCCGTCGTGCGCATGCTCAGTGCAGACCATCGACCCACTTGCGAGCGGACAGCCGCTTGCGAGTGGGTCTGAATCAGGGCATTTGTTCCAACTCCGGGTCAGACCCGGAATTTAGGTGGAAAAGGGGTATAAATGTGATCTCATGGTGCTATGGCTCTATGACATATACTTGTGTCTTTTATTAGTAGACCATGTTTCCTAGGCACAATGGGAGCAGCCATTTTGTGGGCTGAAACAATAGCCATGACAACGCAACCTCATCCATTTACTGCACTGAAGCACGATGCATCACGTCTGATTGATGACACTGGTTCTACGCAATTCCATTTATGTTTCGAGTTCACCAAAATGGCTTCCTCAGGTTGATAACTATATTATTCATTAGTAGACCATGTTTCCTAGGCACAATGGGAGCAGCCATTTTGTGGGCTGAAACAATAGCCATGACAACGCAACCTCATCCATTTACTGCACTGAAGCACGATGCATCACGTCTGATTGATGACACTGGTTCTACGCAATTCCATTTATGTTTCGAGTTCACCAAAATGGCTTCCTCAGGTTGATAACTATATTATTCATGACTCATGCCTCACTTTGGTCACTCTTAAGCCTGCAAAATGGCTGCCTGCACACTCTGTAAGAGGGAAGGGCACTCCTACTGAATACATGCAGGCGGATTAGACCAGACAAATACATTATGCATTTCCTGCTTCTAGAAAATCATATTTTCTCCTGTCGGGAGGGAAAATTTTGAATATTTTTTAGACTATAGGGGGTGGATTAAAAGCAGGAGGGCAGCAATAAAAACTTCATTTTAAATGTAAATTATTTGAGAGTTTTTGGTAAGCGTTACGTCATCTTGCGTTTTCAAGATTTTTCAGAATACGCATGAACCTGAGCTATGTCCTACATGGAGGTGCTTTCACTGAACCATAGCAACCAATCAGAAATCTGCTTTCTATGGTCTCACCTGCAGAGGAATTATGCATGTTCACTGCTGATTGGTTCCTGTGGTTCTGTGCACATGTTGTGCCTAAATGCAATATTAGTACAAGAAGACTGTTTTTAATCCCATTTTGCTGTTGATCTTTCTGATTAACCAGAAGAAGGTTTCCCTCAAAGCATTTACCTCCATAGTTAGGTTCTGTAGGTGATACATATTCTGTAAACCTTGCGACGTGAAATATTCGATGCAGTTTGGACACCCCAATCCCGTCAAAAAACTGCAGAAACAAACAAAAAAGTTTGGAAAATAAAGCAGCATTAACTGACAAACAGACCAACAGGACATCAACCTAACGGACTGTGCCAGTGCGGGACTCAACAGCATCCAACCAGACCCTCAACGTGGTCTAGTATAGTGTAGAAAGTGAAGTAAATTTCCAATTAGTTGCTTGGTTACCCTACAGTCATCCATGCACCAGTCTATATAAATGTATATGAGTCGCAGGGAATATAACTGACAGCCCGACTACAATATTACAGTATGATTTTACATATATATGTTTTTTACACCCAGTTATAGCGACATTATATCATGGATGTAAGCTGCATTATTTATGGGTTGCATTATATATTAAGTTATGTGTAATGGTGCAAAAAAAGTACTACTACCATCAGCAAAACACATTCATTGTATTTAGTACATCTTTTTTTTTTTTTTTTAAATACAGCAAAGTAATTGGTTGCTATGAGTTATAAAACTTTTTTTGAACAGTTCCCTGTGCACTAACTTCTGCGAAGGTCCTCACAAGGTTGTTTTTGTCTGATTTTGTACCAACAAGTCTGACAGAAGTATTTTTGAAAAGTTATAGCTAGTAAACACAATCCATGTAATTTATCATTTGACCATTGGGGGGCAGTGTTCCATTGGCATCTACATCTGAAATACTTATTCACCTAAAGGTGCCCACACACATACCGATCTGCACACGATCCCACGATGTGTGCGATTTCCCCTGAACTCTCCCCCGGCAGCTCCTACACACGATTTGGAGTAAAAAGCAGTAGATCTATCGTGCATCTTAACTTTTTTTTTTTTCCCCCAGTGCATTTTGTCCCAGATTGTCAGATCTGCCCTACTGCACGGCAGATCTGACGATGCGATGTGCGACCAGCGGGGACGCGCATCGCATCGTGATCGTGAGTTAGGACTCACGATTTCCTCACGATTTGGCCATATTTTACACGATCTGTCGTCACGATTCGTCGGAATCGGCCAGATCGTGTAAAATATCGCTATGTGTGTGGGCACCTTTAGATAACAGTATAGTATGCAGATAAATTAGGGTTACTAATCATATTCGCTCACCTATATAATAAAATCGACTGCTGATAAAAATGAATGTAATAACAGTTGGTATGACCTCTGTGTGGGGGGCACGCACTGTTTGATGAGAGAGAATATAAATAAAAGCCAGGCATTACAGCTAGTGATCCATTACTTTTAATCTCTGGGCCTGATTCCGAGATAAATAGCGAATACGCACATCGAGCAAGAGCCGCGCTGCAATTATGGACGCACAGAGGAATCCATCACAAAGTGAATGACTGGCTGTCAGCGTTTGGGGGTGGTAATGGGGAGTGGTCATGAAAACGTGGGCGTGTCTGATCATTTGAACACCGTTACATGAGTGTACATAAATTAGCCCTTGCGATCTCCTACGCAGCATGAGCGCCCTCTGCGTGGCAGGAGAGCTGCCGAGTCTGCGGCTGGTCAGACCTTTCGCAAGGGCAAGGTGGCCGCTAGTGTGCATCGTCGCACACAGGTAAGAAGGCAGCGGTGGGCGTCCTTAGGCTCGGGTGATCTTTGCAAACATTAGCATATTTTCACAGCTGCGTTGGCGTACAAAAACGCAGCTGCGATCGCAGTAGCATCCATCTCTGAATCAGGCCCCCAGTCCCTTCTTCTAAGTAGAATTTACTTAGCACTTTAAGCTCACCTATGATCGGCCCAACTAGCTGCTGTGATGTCGTTATAGGCTAGTGCAGGCCTGGCCAACCTGTGGCTCTCCAGCTGTTGTGAAACTACAAGTCCCAGCATGCCTTGCCAGAGTTTTAGCACTCCCTAATAGCAAGGCATGCTGGGACTAGTGGTTTCACAACAGCTGGAGAGCCACAGGTTGGCCAGGCCTGGGCTAGTGGATTGATGGCCTGCATGCTCATGAATTTTGGCTCTGCCCACAAAATGGCTGAACACACTAATGGCTCTTCTAAACAATAACCGGTTATTGCTCAGGCACTTGGCTATGATTGCTTTACCCACTGACTTATATATTCCATGACATGAACATTGTCAAAATCAGCACTTGAGTACTTCCATCATTGCTGCTTCACTGCCCCGTGGCCATGGGCTATATGCAAACCATCGTGCTATGTGCATGAGGTTTGCATGTTTACCCCGGTTTGTGGAGGTTTTCTCTGGGTGCAACAATTTTTTCCCACAGTCCAAAGACACAATGACAGGTGAACTGTCTTTAGCTAACTTGTGATTGTGCAGTGAGGGCAGAGCTATGATAATGCAAGAGGGAAGACTGTTTTACATATGCTGGGCACACTATACAATTATCTGTCCAATCTGGCTGGTTGGAATGAAAACCTGGTAATGTATGGGAGACAATGACAATCCACCATTTGCTCACACACACTGGAAAACTGACAAATATAGTCATTCAGACAAATTGCTTAAAACACACGACTTTAACCAAATTGAACAATTGTTTTATGTCCTTTTATTCAGTGTTTAAAACCCTATGATCGACTGTCATTGGCTCCCATACATTACCAAGTTTTTTTTCATTCCAACCAGCCAGATTGGACAGATATCTGACAGATAATTGTATAGTGTATGCCCAACATAAGTGTCGTCTGGGTGACTGCTGGAGAGAGCAGGGAAGTTAGTGTATACAAACTTTACACCTGTACAGGCCTTACACCTCAGCGTCTATATTAGTGTGAACTGATGACAATGCAAATAGCCTGTCCTGTACAGACCACATGCATCTCTCATGTTATGGAATTTGGCCAAAGGCTGGTAGGTCATGCTGAGACCTGTAGTTCCACACTTTGCTTACCCAGGATTGAGGTGAATATAGAGGGTATATAAGTCCATTACAACTTCAGATAATTGCCCGTTATGTAGTCATACGCAGACCAGCAGCTGTGTGTCCCCACATACCGTTACCTTTCATGTTCTTTGCTCTCAGTTGCCTTTATCTATCTGTATAACTAAAATACACTGGGCCCCTACTGTATAGGTGTATTTGTACTGCACGATGGTAGATCAGCCTTAACAATAGTACAACCCCTATAATCTAGTGCATTGTCTACAAATACAACTTCTGTAGGACTATTGTAAAGTATTTAACCCCCTAGAAAGTCAGCATATTTGTCTGCATTACAAATGACACTTACACATATTCTTCCAGGCCTAGCCTGGCCATTCTGTGGCTCTCCAGCTGTTATGAAACTACAAGTTCCAGCATGCCCTGCCACAGTTTTAGCATTCACTGATGGCAAAACTATGTTAGGGCATGCTGGGACTTGTAGTTTCATAATAGCTGGAGAGCCACAGGTTGGCCAGGCCTGTTCCAGGAAGTATTTTTGTTGCAAACCAGACAAATAATAACTTAGGTGTTTGCAAATGTACTTTATTTGTCTGGTTGGCATCAATAAACATTATATGGAGCAATTTGTGTAAGTGTCATTTGTAATACAGACAAATATGTTGACTTTTTAAGGGGTTGAATACTTTTGCAATCCAGTGCGCACCACCCATGCCAGCCGTGTGCATGGTAAGGACTGCCTGCAGTCCTCTGCTCCTTCCACCGTGTAATAACCCGGTCTGACAGCTGAAATCAGCTACTGAGAGAGACCCTTCCAGAGTGTTACATGCGGCGGGGAAGGGGGGCTTGCAAGGAGTAGACCCTTTGATCATGAATCGATCTGACAGTGATACATTACAGCAGTGGTTTGGGAAATAAGATACCTGTAGGCTTGTCTGGTGTTTGTCGTATGGTTTTGTTAAATATTATTACTTAGGTTCATTGGTGAGGTCTCACTACATCCATATAGGACATGGAGTTAGTCATACAGGGGCTGGGGTGACACACACAGAACAGATTAAGGAGAGGGAAGCAGACGTACCTGACGAGACTAGGGTCTGCGTTGTAGGGCGGTGGGGGAGTGCAGTGGGACCCGGATAACATAGACTGTGAGGAGTGGGCTCCATTCATATCCCCATTGGTTTGCATGGAGTGATTGTTCAGCATCCCGGAGCCTGGAAGCAGAGTAACACAAGACACTAATACACAGACAATTCTATATAAATAATGATATAATCGCATAAGGTGCTTCAGCCTGGGGCTACTGGCAAACTGGCGCTTCCTGCCGCAGCAGTGTGACCGCCGTCATTCCCCTACATTATCTGCAACGTGCCGGATAAACTGCGGGCCCCTGGCTCTGGTATACACTGAGGTGCAGTATGCCGCTGCGCCAAGGCGGAACACACCAACCAATGGCCGCGTGGCATCAATAGATCCATCTTATCCCAAAGCAGTTATTTCCTTCATATGTCATTACATGGTGTATGAGCTGTCACCTATTATACCTATCAGGCATTTTGGCTAGGAAGCCAGGAGGAACAGTCCTTACCCATGGGGATCATTCCCGCCGCTGCGTTGGCGCTGTGCTGGTTCGGGGGCCCCACCAGCTGGTTGACGGGTGGCAGTTTGTTGATCCCTGCGTGGACCTTATTCATGGGAGAGAGGACAGGGCCGTAGGAGGACTGAGACTGCAGGTGTGCGCTGTAAGACAATATCGCATTGTTACCGTTATTCTGCCTATGCTCAAAGGGCAAAAATCTATCACATAGAAACACACAGGTATATTTCACTGTATGGCAGGATCCCCTTCACACTTCCCTGCCTGAAGAGTCCCTCTTTCCTATTTCAGAAGCAGGGTGTGCACTCAAGGAAAAGTAATGGCACCTTATGCCTTCCAAATACCTATAAACAGTCTCTATTAGGGGTATATTTAGTAAAGCCGGGTTTATAGAAGTGGAGGTGTTGCTCATAGCAACCAAGCAGATTCTAGCTATCATCTGCTGGGTGGGCAATAAGCGTCCCTCCAGCGGTTGTAGAACTACACATCCCGTCATGCCCTGTCACAGTTTTGCTATTTGGCCATGCTTAAACTGTTGCAAGGCATGCTGGGATGTGTAGTTCAACAACAGCCGGCGGGATGCTTATTGCCCACCCATGTTAGAAGTTGCTAGTTAAGTAGAATCTGATTGGTTGCTATGGCCATAGTATGGGCAACACCTCCACTTAGACTCAGGTTTGCTGACATTTAGCTGTCGGGCTTCCACACGGGGGGGGGGGGGGGCGGCAAATGATGCGTCATAGATCAATGGCATTGTGAGGCAGGGGGTGGGGCCATGATGGTGCGATTCATTGTGCCGGGGTTTATACAGATGGGTCGCCGGGAGGCTTGCATGCCTTTCTGGGGGGCCGAGAGTGGCACCCGGTTTTTGGGAGGCTCCCGGCTGAATTGAGAGGGTAGGCAAGTATGAAGTATGTTTAAACTATAATAAACCCGTACTTTAGTAAATATACCCCTTACTGTCTAATGGTGATTCGCCCTCCTTTGTTTTCCATCATTTGATGTGCGGGGGCTCAGGTATGCAGGATTCTCTACCACCCCCCTCACTGTGGTAACATCAAACAGCTAGCGCCTATATCTGTCTCAACAGGGTGCTTGAAGCAGCTTCAGACATGTCTGGGGCTTGTCCTTTACATGGCTGCTTTCACTGGGGTTCACATTGTTTTCCAAATGACCCATTTGTAAAAAGAGGGGAGGGGAGATACTCTCTAATAAATAACTTATATATCCAACAATCCCAGGGGAAACGGTATGATTAACCGCCGGACCCCTGGCTGGCGGTTCAAATCCCGACAGCGGCTGCCCGAACAGGCTGAAAATCCCGATCGTCCCAGGTAAGTACTTACTAACCTAATTCTAACCCCTAACCCTCCCCTAGGGGTGCCTAACCCTAACCTCCCCCCCCCAGTGCCTAACCCTAATCCCCCCTCTAAGTGTCTAAACCTAACCCCCCCTTCCCCGCCGCATAAACCTAAGTCCCCTGGGGGGGTGCCTAACCCTAACCCTAACCTCCCCCCGGGGGGCCTAACCCTAACCCTCCCTTCCATTAGCCTAACCCTTAACTCCCGGGGGGTGTCTATCCCTAAGTCCCCACCGGGAACCCTAAACCTAACCCTTCCCCCCACCCCCCCACGCGGCTGTCTGCAGCAGCGCCTGGCATCACTTCGATCGGGATGCCGGGCGCCGGTCTCCCGGGGCCAGTAAAATGACAAGCGTCTCGATGTAGACGCCAGTCATTTAATCCTCGGTGGGAAAAAGCAGTCGGGAAGCTGGCTGTCGGGATTAGGTCCGCCGGCTTCCCGACTGCATACCATCCCGGGTAACGCATTATTTTAGACATATGACCCTTAGAATTCAAACATGAAAATAAAAACTACAATTTCTAAATGCGGCATCTGTATACGGATCTAACATTTTGTGATTAGTTTTAAAAGCCTATAAAAAGTCTATATCATTTCTCTCATCCCGGCACAGAGTGTAGAAAGCTGTTGTCCAGGCTAAACCTGTCCATTCACTATGAGCCAGTGACATCACAGGCGGCAGCACCCCCCCTCCGCTCACTTTAGGGGTTTGGTGCGGTTTTAGGTTGTGTCAGTAAAGAACAACGGGGGAGATGTACTAACGCTTGGAAAGAGATAAGTAGAGAGGGATAAAGTACCAACCAACCAGCTCCTAACTGTCATTTTTTTCAAACACAGCCTGTAAAGTGACAGGAGCTGATTGGTTGGTACTTTATCTCTCTCCAAGACTTAGTACATCTTCCCCCAAGTGTCACCATGTCATGCATCACATGATCTGTACACACAGAGCCGATTCCCTTACTGTCTCTGGAGAAGCTGCTGCTGTTGCTGTCTGTATGAATCCACTAACTGCTGCGGCACCAGCTCCACCAGCTCCAGGCTCTCCTTTATTTTCATCAAGATTTCAAAGTTCTCCCGACCACGAACCTGAAGGAGAAGACGGTACAGAAGCCACAGACAAGCTTGAACAAAGGTTCAGAGTCTGGCAACACTCAGCAGCTCGCATTACTCTCTCCTTATACAACGTAACAAGGAAAACATGTCACACACATCTGTATATGAGATGCATTAAGGGTAGAGTATAATGTACAAGTAAAGGTCCTTTAGCCCCTGGGCCTCACTGAGGTCCCTCAACAGCAGAGGGTGCTGTTGGATATTAAAGACTCGGCTGAGTAAATGGAGAGTGGCACACCACCCGGCCGACACAAAGACCAATCACAGGAGATTTAATTGAAGGGCTATACAGGATGCTGTGGCAAACCAGTCATGCCCTGTCTATGGGTGTGCCGAGCCGGTTTGCTTCTCCTTGCAGCAGCTATAAAATGAAGCCCATTCATCCCTTATACATACTTTAAAAGGAAAATAATGTACATGTTTGAGCATTATTAGACCTGCCAATAGAGTAGGTAACCAACAATTTTGCCTCAGGACCCCTAACAGTTCCTGTTTTCCAGGACACCTGTGGGTTTTTAAATTTATCACAGTCAATCATGAGCACACCTGTGCACCAACTAGGAAATCTGGAAAACATGAGCTGTTAGGGGCCCTGAGGACTGAGGGCCTGATTTACTATGGATTGCTATTCTGCTTATACGCCTAATATCAGCGGTGATATGCAACTGTTTGATTTCGCATTGCGATCACAGCCTAACATAAGGACGCCCACTTCCCCTTACTCACATCGGTATCCTTGCCCAATATAGTGAAACAAACGGTAACATCGAGTAACATCGGACCCATGCGCACAGGTAAGGCAGGTCAGACCTCACTCAGGAATTGCTTACTTCAGCGCACACTATGAGGCCTCAGGCTGCGTCTGGTATCGCTGTGGATAATTAATGTACGCCCCTGCAATGCCGTCCCAACGCACTGGCACGCTTGCAGTCGCCCGGCCACCTCCCCCCCGTCACCTCCCATAGATGGTACTTCCTATCAATCACTCCGTCATGGGTCTCCGTAGCCTCTGTGATCGCAGTCCCGACTGATACATACACATGCGCTGAACGCAACAATCGGCCGATTGCATGCGTAAAGGCAACGGTGTTCCATGCTGAATCAGGCCCAGACTTTGAGAAACAGCGATTTAGATTAACGCTTCAATAAAACTTTATAAAATAATGAAATACATTTATTTGCACTCAAAGGTCTGGTCCCCGAGACAGCCGCCTCATTATCAACACACCCTCCCTTCTGTATCTACGGTGGCTCAATGCTGTCAAAAGCAGAAGTCCAGCTTTACGCGGGAAATCTTGGAGAACCTAATTAATTAAAAAAGCTGACATACTTTTTTTTTTATTACCATTATAACATCCCTTTATTTCTACTAAAGTATACTTTTATTTCACAACAAATGAGAGGAATTTTTAAATATAATACATGTCAGGGCATATTGGGCTTTTTCTAGTGCGTGATAATAACTTAGATAAGAATGCGGTAACGTTTTTTTTTGGTATTCTATATTGTTTCATAGGTAGAATACCAAGTGATAAAGGATTTCTATTCAGAAAAATTACACCTTCAACAAATGTATTTTAATAGGTTACTGCAATTTTAACATTCTGTTTAATTTCTTACAATCCCTCCGCAGGGTTCACTGTACAGGTTATTAAAGGTCCCGCCCCCCTGACCCTGCGCGTGATGGCGACCAGCTCCTCCCCTTACTCACAGGTACATAGTAGATCTCCTCTTCTCCGTGCCGTCTTTTCTTGATGTTTGTGCCAAGTGTTGGCACCCCCTGGGGGCTCTGTTTACAGGCTGCAGATACAGGGGGGGAAGCCTTTAGTGACTTATAAACGCAGATGGAGATAAAGTTATAAAAGACACAATGGCACTATGGCAAAAGACCTCAGGCAGAACACAAACGGACAGGTTGAAAAAGAACATGTGAGAGGTCTGTGAGCATGTGTGGGGAGGTCTGATGAACGTGTAGGGAGCATGTGAGAGGTCTGTGAGCATGTGTGGGGAGGTCTGATGGACGTGTAGGGGGCATGTGAGAGGTCTGTGAGCATGTAGGGGGCATGTGGGGAGGATATGGGAAGGTCGGATGGCATTTGAGAGGCATGTGGGGAGGATATGGGAAGGTCTGATGGCATGTGAGAGGTCTGATGAGCATGTAGGGAGGATATGGGAAGCTCTGATGGCAATGAGTTGAGGTCTGATGAGCATGTTGGAGGTATGAGTTGTTTGGCTCTTTGTGATATCTATAGTTTTTTTTTTTGCCACTATGTCTATGACTAGTTGACTACATTATACCATATCCCTGTAATAATATTTACTGGTAATATGGACAATAAGCAGTAGAGAGCACCAGAATGAACACACAAGTACATCAGATGAAATGAAATATTTATACTTATCGTACACTCACTGCGCTTGTTGGCATTCACATTTTTCGCCGCCGTTTCATTTAGCGCCGCCTGTTCCCTGAAGTGGTCTTCATCAGCTTTCCTGTCTCTGCCCGGGCAGGCGCAGATCCGCCCTTCAAACGACCTCCTGCCCAAAACTTGTCCACTGTAAAACAATGCATTCAGTTATTTACTTCACATCGCTCCCCATGTAATCCACCATTCTCCTCCCTCTATGTTTCCATACAAATCATTTCTTATTCTGCGTTTCGAGAATTCTGTGTAATAAGTAATGAAGAGCACTCACTCTCTTGTCTCTAGCGTGATAATGATGAGTATGGGTCTCCTATTCATTCCCCCCACACAGCTGCTGTTGCACATGAAATTATACAGTATAGTGGTGAACTCTGTGCCGACCTGAAACGGTAAAGAAAAAAAAAAACCCGTAAATGTT
Source organism: Taudactylus pleione (assembly GCA_031769625.1). NCBI lineage: Eukaryota > Metazoa > Chordata > Amphibia > Anura > Myobatrachidae > Taudactylus > Taudactylus pleione. The sequence continues at coordinate 54,626 of JAUIMM010000553.1, forward strand.
TACTACTAACAACAACCACAAATAGGGAATTATCTGCAAAAGCTACGATACAAAATCTACCCAGATGTCTGTGTGTTCCAGTATATCACTAACTGCTTGCATTCTTGTAACACAGGCCCTGATTCAGAGGCGGACTCTCTGAAAGAGTGCTCGTTCTGAATCAGGGCGTTTGGTTTTTTTTGGAGCGGCCTCCTGGCCGCTCGCATAGCTGTGAGTGACCACCCACAGCTATTGCGAGCGGCCAGGATGATGGTCGTGATGGTCAAGACCATTGCGACCATTGGGCTTGCGAAGAGACCCTTGTGATAAGGTCTCGTGGCCGCAAGCCCCAGAGAGCTTCAGGCTCTAATAATGTCAGTGGGGCCGCCCACAAACGGCAGGCATTCGCATGGGAACGCCTCCGTTTGTGAAGCCACCCCCACACCACGCCTCCAAAACGGTGCGAGCTGTTGATCAAAATCGACAGCCGCCCCCTTTTGGTGCGAGACCCAGAGCGACGGAGCGCCCGTCGCTAGCCGGGTGTTGCGCATGCGCACGTCGGAGCCGGCTCCGCATGCACAGTGGCCTAACATCGACCCGCTCGTGAGCGCATAGCGCTCGCGAGCGGGTCTGAATCAGGCCCACAGTCCCCATAAAAATATTAGCATCGAAGCAACAATAATATTCAACATAGCACATAGTGCTATTCACACTAACCACGTATACTCAGTGGCGTAACTCCCGGAGACAATGGAGTCATTTGCCGCCGGGCGTCAGCCCTGAAGGGGGCACCTGGCTCCATTGTCCCCGGGAGCTGCATGGAGAAGGAGCGCCGCTGATCGGCGCTCCACCTCCATTGGCGTAACTACTGAGGGTGCAAAGGGTGCGGTCGCACCCCTGCACCCTCCATTTGCCAGGCGTCCGCTGAGTGTGTTACCAGCGGGCTCCCGGCTCCTATTCAAACCCCCAGCGGCAGCCGGAGGACGGAGCTCCCTCCATCTTCCGGGTCCCGCAGTGTACTATGGGAGTGACGTCATAACGTCACTCCCATAGTGCCGAGGAACGGACGCCGGGGACGGAGCTCAGGAGTGATCTCCGTCTTCCGGGTCCCGCAGTGCACTATGGGAGTGATGTAATGACGTCACTCCCACAGTGCCTAGGAGCGGACGCCGGGGATGGACGGCAGCAGCACTGGAGCGGGGATAAAGGTAAGTGTTTTTTTTTTTGTGTGTGCGCGCGCGCGGTGGGGGCCATCACTACTGGGGGCAACTACAGGGTCCTCACTACTGGGGGTAACTACAGGGTCCTCACTACTGGGGGCAACTACAGGGGCCTCACTACTGGGGGCAACTACAGGGGCCTCACTACTGAGGGCAACTACAGGGGCCTCACTACTGGGGGCAACTACAGGGGCCTCACTACTCGGGCATCTACAGGGGCCTCACTACTGGGGGCAACTACAGGGGCTCACTACAGGGGTCTCACTACTGGGGGCAACTACAGGGGCCTCACTACTGGGGGCAACTATAGGGGCTCACTACTGGGGGCTCACTACTGGAGGTACTGCATAGGGGGACCATTACTGGGGAGCACTACATAGGCGGGCACTGCTTAGGGGGACCACTACTGGGGGCATTATATAAAAGGAACTGCATAAGGGGGGCGGCGGCAGCTGGGGGGTGGTACATTTTAGTTTGGGGGGGGGGGCACCAACATTTATCTTGCCTCCGGGCACCTGGGATGAAGTTACGCCACTGCGTATACTTAAAATAAATTCATAACAAGATTTTCATATTGTTTAATATACAGGAATAATGACAAAATCATTGTCTCTATTACATGCAATGATTGAGGGAATTACCTGCGGAGGCTCATATGGAACCATAACACTTTGTCTACCGGTCACTGCGTCGTCTACGTACTGTGACAAATTATTTCCCTCCACGCGGATTAGGTGGCTGGCTGGCGCTGCCTGACCTAGAAAATATCAACACAATTATTATAAAGTGGACATTACGAAATTAAAGGAAAATAAAAATGTCATCATGTTCTCACTGAAGTATGATGAGATGGAAGAGAGTCAATGATTCCAAACGCAAGTAAATTCAGCCCTCGATGCTATATCTAAACAAGTCTGTTATGACTGCGCTGAATAATATATCAGAACTAATAGAAGCGTTTTACTTGATTAAATATGCCCAGCCTGCTAATGACTTTAACTCCAGCACTTATTCTTGTGTACCAATCCTTCTTTCCCTATAGAGTGTAAGTTTGCGAGCAGGGCCCTCTAACCACTTTGCAGGGGCGTATTAAGAGAAGAGGAGGCCCCCTCCCCTCTCCCTGGTGGGCGTCTACTGAGCGCGAAAGTGGCATGGCAGCCATTTTCCTGGCGAGTTCCCTACTGCACATGCGCAAAACGCAGCGGGGGGCTAATTTCTAGTTGATTTATGCAGCGCTGCTCCAGCCGACGTGGGATTTCGGAGAGGTATGTATTAAAAATATGGGTGCAGGGTGTGGACCCTGCACCCAATATAGGACGCCCCTGCCTCTTTGTCTGTCCTTTATTTCCTAGTCTTATTTTATTACTGTTTGTTTCCCAACCGCAAAGCGCAACAGGATATGCTGACGCCATATGAGTAATTGTTAACGAATAATAATAGTACTTATAATAAACTCTTTGCAGAGAGCAGTTATCGCTGACACACTGGGGCTGATTCGAAGTTGAACGCAAGTCTGTAGAACCAGCCCTTTCCTTATCTCTATCAAGGGAACACTGAGTTACACCAATTCAGCCGCAAACGCATGTGCGACTGAGCAGCGCACGGCTCTGCACCGCCCCAAGCTCGGCCACTAAAGACCGCAAGCTCCGTCAACAAAATGGAGCTGAGCGCAACTCTGGATAAGCCCCTTTGTGTTTGAGCAGAAGCCGGAGTCTGCCTGACAGGTTTGCTGTCTCCTAGTGGATTCCCAAATGGGGCATGACCTGTGAGAATAAAATATAAAACTGACATGCTTTGTTTTGCCATTTTTACTTTTTGCCCACATCAACGACTGGGTTAGTGTGACAGAAGGCGATACTTCATTACTAAAAATTTTTTTTACATGTCTTTTATTCGTCAGAGCAATACTATAACATATTTTACAAAAAATAATGGTATATAATAAATAGAACAAAGGCCCATTAAGGGCAATAATATACAAATAGCACAAAATGAATACATAAAAGTATTGTCTTCACAAAATCAAAATAATCTAGACATGGCAGGCACCCCCCCCCCCCAAAAAAAAAAAAAAAAAGAGGTCCAAAAAGAAACAGATTCTGTCTCAACCTGTATCAGGTAGCGCAATAGGCAGATCATCCAATAAAATTCTGTTTTCATATCAAGAAGTATTTCTGAAACATAAATAGATTTGGCGTCGTAATTCCACCGTAAAGGAGTCTATAAAACCATCCCACAGCTGAAATAAAGCGGCTGTCTTGGTCTCCTTATATAATGTGGTCTCCAGCCAATCCATTTGAAAAGCAAAAAATAATTTGACCCGAAATAAAGGAACGTATGGGCGATCTGCATGGGACCACATCTGCAATATACACTTACGAGCCAAAACAGATATAATCAATAATAGTTTTTTACTATCTCTCCCACCCGAAAAAGATGTTGGTAAAATACCCAAAATCGCCCATTCCGCTGGAAGGTAACTAGCTAGGCACCTAGATGCAAATCTGTTAACTGATGACCAGAATCCACGTATAAGGGGACATTCCCACAAACAATGTATAAAGTTTGCACCAGGGGTCCCACATTTAGCACAAACACTAGTATCGGACAGTCCCATCAAGAACCTGCGGTGGGGGGAAAGATATCCATTATGATAAATGTTATAGAACATTTCTCTATACATACTCGATGAGAGCACTGATTGAGAATAGAGGAATGAACGTAATAAACTTTCCATGGTAATATGGGGGAACACTGTACATCAAGTAGATAGCCCCGTAGATATTTTAGAATGGTCTAAAGGAATCTGGACAATTTTGTAATGAAGAGAAATGACCCCCCTTCCTCCCGTAGGTCTAGCCAATAATAGTTCCAGAGAGCTGGACTAATCTGCTGGAGAGAGAGTACGTATCATGAACTCACATAGGGCCTGATTCAGAGCCGGACGCTCTGACCAGAGCGCTCGCTCTGTATCAGGGCCCTCCTCCATTAAAATGGAGCGTCCTCCTGGACGCTCGTATAGCTGTGGGTCACCACCCACAGCATATACGAGCGTCCAAGACCATCGCGACCATCGGACTTGCGAGGGAAACCCTGCGGTCGGATTTCCCAGCCACAAGCCCTGGAGTGATTTTGGCTCTATCAGAGCCAAAATCACTCCCACTGACATCACTAGTGATGTCAGTGGGGCCGGCTTCAGACGGTAGGCGTTCCCATGGGAACGCCTCCGTCTGGCAGGCACGCCCCCAGCACGCCCACCAAAAGGGGCGTGCTGTCAATCAACATCGACAGCACGCCCCCTTTGGTGCGAGACCCGGAGCGATGGGAAGCCCGTCGCTTGCCGGGTCTCGCGCATGCGCACGACAGAGCTCCCTCCGTCGTGCGCATGCGCAGTGGGGAACATCGACCCACTTGCGAGTGTACTGCCGCTCGCGAGTGGGTCTGAATGACCCCCATAGTGCTGTGCCTGATATAATGCCAAAGAGTGGGATTGAGGCAAACTATACTTATCCACTAAGTCCGCCACCTGACAGGGCCGGCAGTTCTCGATGTCGACCAATGCCCGGACATAAGAAATCCCCCTATCTGGCCATAATGAGAAGGGCATAGAAGCCTCACCATTTTGAAACTCAGGATTTAATAATAATGGAAGGAAAAGAGAGTAGTGGACTTCCTGCTGTATTAGAGCAGGAAGTCCACTTGGGGTTGCGGGAGCCGAGACCCTACCACAGGTCTCGTCGCTGGTGACCCGCAGCTTTGCGAGTGGGCTGGTGAAAAAAACAAAAACCCACGCCCATCAGACCTGCGAGCTGCCTCCGGCATTTATTTAAATTGGATACCGTGGGTATCAGGGGCGCGCACACCCGCAGTATTCCGTCCCACAGGGCCGCAACTAGGGGGGGCTAAGGGGGCACGTGACCCGGGTGCCGGACTTGAGGGGGTGCCGGGTTTTAGGCTGTCGGGAGGCTAGGTTGCTGCTCTCGTGGTTTTGGAGCCGCATCCCGACCTTGAGAGGCAGAGACAACGTCAGTCTAATGTGGTGCCGGTCGCAAGCCAATCAGTGCTCGCAGCCCGGCAGCCAACCAGCAGAGGCTGCTGGTCCGTGAGCTCCAATTGGTTCACAAGCGGCACCAGATTACAATGATGGCAGTATTGATGGTTCCCCAGCGTGTGGCAGCCCCATGATGCGCCACCCCGAGCTCACCCACCGCACGGCCCTGGCAGCTAAGAGGAAGGCGATGGGGCCTTACAGTGGCATAATGTAAAGGGGGCCTTACTGTGGCATAATGTAAAAGGGGCCTTACTGTGGCATAATGTATATGGGGCATTACTGTGGCATAAATGTATAAAGGGCATTACTATGGCATAATGTAAAAGGGGCCTTACTGTGGCTTAATGAATAAGGGGCATTACTGTGGCTTAATGTATAAGGTGCATCACTGTGGCATAATGTGTTGCAAGGGGCATTACTGTGGCAGAATGTGTTGTGAGGGGCATTACTGTGGTGCATAATGTGTTATAAGGGACATTACTGTGTGGGAGAATGTGTTGTAAAGGGGCATTACTGTGTGGCATAATGTGTTATAAGGTGCATTACTGTGGCATAATGTGATGTAAGGGTCATTAATGTGTGGCATAATGTGTTATAAGGGGCATTACTGTGTTACAAAACCACACACCCTTTTCGTCCCCCATGTTGTATCTTTTTTTGGGGGGGACAAATCATGGCCTTGCCCCGGGTGACAAAAATCCTAGTTTCGGCCCTGCGTCCCATACCGTGCTACCAAGTTCCAGCATTCCGTCATTGTCACTACTCCCAACACGACAGAATGGAATGAAGCTGAGATGTGCAGAGTTCATTAACTGTAACATTAAAGCAGTCTAGTGTCGGCAATGGGCATTTATTCTTGCCCTACGTTAAAAGATAAATACATTTATTTATATTATCTGCTTTATTTGCTCATTTATCTCTGTCACAAGTACAATGAGCATTGAGCCTGTGCTGTTTCCTTCGCTGTACAATGGTTCCCTGCACGTGTCAGCACTGGTCTTTTTATAACCAGGTACTTTTACAGAGTATGTGACTAGGAGACAATGCGGCTGATTCAGAGATGGGAGCTGAGCAATAAAAAGACAGAAAGAAAGTAACTTTGCACCTGGACAAACCATGATGCAATACAAGGGGGGCAGATACATTGTTTCTTTTGCATGCAGGGTAAATACTGGACAGCTTCTGCATGTAGCCCACAAATATTGGGAAGCTTTATTATTACACTGCACTTTAGAGTTCAGCTAGGACACGCCCCTCCCAACTTTAAGGGGTATCTTTACGAAAGTGTTTTTGGAAGTGGAGATGTTGCCCATAGCAACCAATCAGATTCTACTTAACATTTATCTTGCACCTATAGCTAGAATCTAATTGGTTGCTATGGGTAACATCTCCACTTCTAAAAATCCACAGTTAAGTAAATATACTCCTAAATCTGCCCCGTCTGCAGGGCAACGTTGTTTTGCCAAGGTGCAAATTTGCTCCTTTCCTTGCTTTGTTACAATCTCCAAATCAGCTCCAATAATGGTAAATTAACTCACTGATATGTAACAAAGGGGTCTATGTACTAAGCCTTGGATGGAGAAAAAGTGAATGGAGATAAACTCCCAGCCAATCAGCTCCTAACTGACATGTCACAGGCTGTGTTTGAAAAATTACAGTTAGGAGCTGATTGATTGGGACTTTATATCTGTTCACTTTATCTCCATCCAAGGCTTAAGCCGCGTATCCACTTGCCGATTAAACAGAGCAATTGAACGATAATGACATCGTTATCGTTCAATTGCTCATTAATCGTGCATGAATCGTCCATGGAAATGTCGAAAACGACCAGCGATGCACGCTCCCGCTGGTCGTTTCCAACATCAACCATCGCCCGAACATGCCGGTCAATCTGCTGATGACGACAGATTAGGCCTGTTCGGGGATGAGGGAGGGTGCCTGCACTGAGAGTCATATCGTTCAGTGTAGGCACTGCAGGGGATGGAGAACGATTGAATGATTACGATGTCATAATCGTTCAAACATTCCTCAGTCGACTATGTGCTGCAATAAGTACCGAAAGGGGAACCTTTAGACCATACATGCCTACCCTCCCGGTTTTCGCGGGAGGCTCCCGATTTTTCGGGTAACCCCCCGCACCCCGGAAGGGTAGGCATTTCTCCCGCATTCTGCCCACTTCCTAGTGAAGTGGGCAGAATGAGGAGAATACCCGCGGCGATCGCGGGTCTCCGTGAAGGGGGCGGGGCTTAAGCCGTGATTCTACATCAATCACAGCATTTGGCCCCGCCCCCCATGTAAATTGTACCCAATCGCGGCAATTTTACCACGAGGGGGCGGGGCTTAATGAGGCGAATCATCAAGCCCCGCCCCCCGTCAGCTCCCTGCTGCTTCTCTTACCCGGGCTTCTCCCGGGAAGAGAGTATTAAAGGTAGGCAACTATGCTTTAGACCAAATTTCTATATGTACTGTCACTGATTAATGTCTTATGTACACGTATACCAATAAATTCTTAAGTCAGGGAAACTGTAGGGAATTTGCTATAATAAGTACCCCCCCTCCACAAGTAACTAAAAGGACATACATTACTATGGGACATATTCATTATCGGGGGATGGGTGGCCCCCGGTAATCAAGTATCCAACTTGCTGCGAGAAATAGCATTGGATACAAAATCACTGGAGCAATTAAACATTAATCTGGTGTGTAGACAGCTGATCCGTAATTTACCGCTGTTGAGTGTGACTCAAAAGTGTTAGTGCACATGCGTGATCTTGGGTTTATGCATGTACACCTAGTGTCCAGAGTAAACTGAATAAGGGTGGGAAGTAGCAGGGGCCCGAGAATCAGCACCATCTAAAGATGGTGAAGGTTCCCCGCTATCAAGCTCCAAAAATGTAGTATTTTCGGAGCTTGATGAATTTAGGTCCCGATACCATCATATGGGGACAGCGGGACAGATTGGTGCTAAAAGGTTTCCGTTACATCTCCTGCGTTACCTTTATAACGAATGGGAATTTCTACAAAAGTAGGTGAAAAGTTTTGTCTACTTTTGTAGGAATAAAGGGATAATTAATAGACCCCTATATAAGTTTCTATGCACTGATTTTAACACCTATATGGACACAGAATCAAATTTCATTATTGAATCAGTTATTTTTAATTTTGGTACATATCAATTACTGATAGTTTGTTGTAATTCTGCAGGTTTGCCTGAATAAACACAAAGCTGTCTCAGCACATCAGATTTTTTTTTTATTCAAGTGTACCACATTTAGGTGCACCAACATTTGTACTCTGTCCTTCTATTTACCAACGCTAGGGGCTAGGTGCCCCAAATATGAGCAGGCAGCACCTAAGTGCAGAAATAGGACACAGCAGTGAGCAATCCCACTTACAAAGAGTGCTGTTACGATGTTATAGAGCAGGATGGAAGTGTCCTGTTGAGGATCAAAGGGGGAGATGTATCAAACTTTCCAGAAAGATGTAGTGAAGCGAAAAGTGGAGCCGTTGCCCATATCATTTATCTAGCACATACTATGAAATGACAATTTGAAGCTGATTGGTTGCTATTGACAACTCTTCCTCTTTATCGCTCTCCAAGGCTTGATACATCTCAACCAGTGTGAGAACAATGAATTAAGCAATGTCACTATGAACACTAGGCCACCAAGAGCCAGTTATACCAATGGTAACTTTTCTGACATCCGCTGCTTAAAACAAAAATATAAAGTTGCATGGATCACTAGGCAAACATGGTTAGCTGACAGTTTAGGCTGTATGGGCACACCATACCGGTGCTCAGATCTCATAATGTGACCTGATCTCCTCTACAATGGTAACTTGTGTGGCTTCTTGTTTGACAAAGGACTACTTGTGCAAAATACAATGCTGCCAACCAGTGATTTATAGTGTGGCCAACCAATCAACTTCTAACTGTCACTTTACAGGTTGTTTTTGAAAACTGGCAGTTAGAAGCCAATTAGTTGGTACGTTATCTCTCTCCAGTTTATCTCTCTCCAAGGTTTGATACATCTCCAGTGCATTATCCTGACACTGTACAAACCTCAGTATAAAAATCCTGGCTGCGCAGGAACTCAGGACAAAATTAATTCTTACCATCATTAAAGTCCCTCCCCAGCTCATGGTTCGGGCAGCGCTTTACAACCTCTGTTACGTGTTCAGCTTTTTTATAGACTGGCATGGCCCGAATGACCGTGCCCGGCGGAGGTGGGCTGGATAATTTGATTTGGATGGGACACGTTTTGGCAATCTGGCAGTAGAGCTTCTTCAGCAGTGGAGAATACTAAAAGAGAGAGTGGACAGTCAGGAATCACAGGACACAAGTAAGAAAACTAGAGCATGGTCATTAGAACAAAATTAAATAATAACTACACAAGGTGAGTCAGACTTTACGTGAGAGGATGGTCGAGCTGGTGGTGATGAACGTTGGCTTAACAGCCAAAGAATTGACTAAATACGGAGCAATTTCTGTCAACTTATAATGTAACTTTTATGGTGAAGGAAGAGTGGGGAATGAATCCCTATCCCTCCCCAACCCCACCGCCCACAGGTATCTATACAAACGGTCACGCCATACCTCTAACACCAAATGGGAGATGCCAGGAAGGGGGAGGAGTCTGTTTCTTGAATACATACACACACAGTAGTTGCCTTTTACAAAACATAGATACAATGTTTTCTGTTCTACAAAGCACATTATTGAGAATGCAAGAACTATAGAGTAACCAATGAACTTATTGTGTTATGTCCTAATGTGTTTATTTTTTATTTTAATCAAAACTAAACATTACTTGTTATCCCTAAATATGAACCTTTATAAGGGAATTTAATCCCGAACATGTCCGTACTAAGGAATCAGCATTGTTCATTTAATTACCTCTCTATGAATAGGATGAGTCTTTATTTAATCCAAAAGTCGTGTTTACATCTTTTTGAGTCATACAAAGCACAACCTTCTCTATTATGATTGCACATTGTACAGCGAACGCTGAAAAAATGTATATAAATCATATATTATATTGCATTAAAGATTTTCATTGGCAGGTTAGGACAGGTAATATGCCTTAAAAATGATCCCAAAAAAATTCACCTGGAGCAGATTAAAGCCCTGGCTCATAGCTTAGATCTGCCAGGACAAGTTACTGGATGCTAATGATGCATTAAGACACAAAAAAGGGGCATAAATAGCGATAATTTAATATTTTAAAGTGGATTAATAGAGAAAATGGAAATTTTACTATGTGGCTTCTGTATAATTTTTTTTAACCTTTATTTATTTTTTTATATATGCTTCACGACCATAAGCAGGGCTATATATTGGGCAAGCCAGATGCCTAGCTAGGGTAGGACCCTTTAAGGGGGCACTCACATTGCCTCTAAGCACAGATCTAATTAGACATGAGACAATGTTTTGCATGTGCTCTACTATTTTGAGATCTCAATCGGTTAACAGTCATTGCCTGTAAAATTCCAAAGTGCCAGGAGGGCACCGTGCTTGGCAGATTATTCGCATGGGAGGCAATAAGGGGTTCAACCACTTTTTAGACAACCGTACAACTTGTAATCCATTGCTGGCCCATCTTTCCTCTTGGAAACCCCAATTGTAATTAGCTGCCAGCTGATTGGTCAAAATGGTATCCGCATGGAAGATCTACAGTAATTAGATCGACAGTCAATAGGTCAACACCAGATGGTTGGCATGCAATAGGACGACATAGTCAAAAGGTTGACTGAAAAATAGTCGACGGTGCGGAAGGTTGGCAGGGTAAAAAGGTCACATAAATGGTTGACATGTCTTTATGGGGTTTTTTTAAGGTTAGTATTAGGCACTTGGGGGGAGGGTTAGGCTGCTGGAGGAGATGGTTAGGCACTAGGGTTAGGCTGCTGGAGGAGATGGTTAGGGTTAGGCACTAGGGTTAGGCTGGAGGAGATGGTTAGGGTCAGGCACTAGGGGGAGGGTTAGGCTGCAGGAGGAGATGATTAGGGTTAGGCACTATGGGGAGGGTTAGGGTTAGGTTGCTGGAGGAGATAGTTAGGGTTAGGCACTAGGGTTAGGCTGCTGGAGGAGATGGTTAGGGTTAGGCACTAGGGTTAGGCTGCAGGAGATGGTTAGGGTTAGGCACTAGGGTTAGGCTGCTGGAGAAGATGGTTAGGGTTAGGCACTAGGGTTAGGCTGGAGGAGATGGTTAGGCACTAGGGTTAGGCTGCTGGAGGAGATGGTTAGGGTTAGGCACTAGGGTTAGGCTGCTGGAGGAGATGGTTAGGGTCAGGCACTAGGGTTAGGCTGGAGGAGATGGTTAGGGTCAGGCACTAGGGGGAGGGTTAGGCTGCAGGAGGAGATGATTAGGGTTAGGCACTATGGGGAGGGTTAGGGTTAGGCTGCCGGAGGAAATGGTTAGGGTTAGGCACTAGGGTTAGGCTGCTGGAGGAGATGGTTAGGGTTAGGCACTAGGGTTAGGCTGCTGGAGGAGATGGTTAGGGTTAGGCACTAGGGTTAGGCTGCTGGAGGAGATGGTTAGGGTCAGGCACTAGGGGGAGGGTTAGGCTGCAGGAGGAGATGATTAGGGTTAGGCACTATGGGGAGGGTTAGGGTTAGGCTGCCGGAGGAAATGGTTAGGGTTAGGTACTAGGGGGAGGGTTAGGCAACAATTTTTGTATTGACCATTTGTCAACCTTTTAACCCTGTCGACCTTCTACACTGTTGAACATTTTTCAGTTGACCCGTTGTCCTTGTTGACCTTTTGACAATGTCGACATATTACCTGTCAGCCATCTTGTCTCGACCTTCTGACTGTTGATCTCCCATCCGGATCAGCTGGCAGCTAATTGCAATTGACTGTCAAACTAATTCGATACATTATACCACATCCATTGAAAATGCTTGTCCAATCTGCAACCACGCATAGTATATACTCACAAAGTTGGGAGATTAAACACCCACATAGGGATCACATGCTGACCAAAGAGCAGGGGCGTATCAATATGTGAGAGTGTCCAGAACCATAGAACCAGTTTCAATTATGTTATTTTACAACCTGGAAATAGTTCTGCAAGTTGAGCTTCGTCGGGGAAAATAGAGTAAAATAAGTTACATCCCTTTTATTCTTGAGCCAGTGAAAAATAAATCTATTACCCAGGAATTTTTTTTCTCTATGAATGAACAAATGGGTTCCAATATCTGACATACTTCTAAGCTTATTGTAATGCAGAGACACACAAAAATACTCAAGATACAAGTGACGTTATTCACTCACCATCTAGGTGTTTGCTTTCCCATCAGATATATCTTTGTAATGATGATAATGGAGGTAATATCTTTGGTCAATAACCACATTCAAAAGGTATGGCACTGCCAAACTTCATTTTAGTGTGAAGATGGGTGCAGTTCCCCTCGTAACCTTTTACAGTTTGGGGCGCTGTTGATGATAGAGCTGAAAATTGTTCCATTACTACATGTATAGCAGCAACTGAGGTCTCATGAGTCACCTATTAATTTCTGTGGAATTACACTGCAAGGTCAGAGTTACTAAGCATCGCACAGACTCAGTGACTGGGGCGAGACATAACTGTTGGGCAGGACTTTCACACAGACACAGCGGACCCCCGCCAGCTTAAACACAGGTCGAAACTGATGTTATAGCGATGGTGGCATTTTAAAGAGTACATATTGGAAATAGTACGTTTTTATGTTTCTAAAAAAGCTAGTGATAGGCAACGAGTGGTGGGTGTGTATAGAGAGAGAACACTGTGCTTTTCAGGCCATACTGAGATAAAGGCATCGTGCCCCCAATAGTCCTATAATCTATAATATAACCAACCTAAATGTCAGTCTAGCAGTTGCTCAGTAGATCATAGCTCCGGCCCCCTTGCATTCAGTTGGGTCTATGTACTAAGCCTTGGAGAGAGATAAAGTACCAACCAATTAGGTCCTGTCATGTTACAGGCTGTATTTGAAAAGTGACAGTTAGGAGCTGATTCATTGGTACTTAATCGCTGTCCACTTTATCTCTCTCCAAGGCTTAGTACATAGACCCCAGTAAAGAAAAGCCCTGAACCCTGTCCCCTAGCCCAGCTCACATGCACTGAAGCCTTCTGGACAGAGCACTGAGTCAAATGGAGGTCTGTACCCAGCTGTCAGCATCTAGGGACAGGCTCCCCCAAACCCCAGGATGCCGGTCACTGCATGTGCCAACCATCAGAGATTAATCATACCCTAGGCAAATAGCCCTGGAATCAAGTTGTACAAATACAGTGGTGGGCACACAACCCTTCAAATACCAACAATTATATTCTCCCCACCCCACAATCACCACAGACATCCTCCCAGTCATCTCTCCCAATGCAGACACAGGGCCTACACAAAGACCCCAAACACCACCCACATATCAAACCCACCCAGTAACAGGAGCGGGCACCCCAAATTTTACACACCCATGTTTTGCCATTAATTATATTTAAATGCTTCCTGTCAGTTCACTGAATTTTTAGGGGGAGATGTATCAAGCCTATGGAGAGTGATACAGAGGAGACGTTGCCAAAAGCAACCAATCAGCTTCTAACTATCATTTCATAGGCTGTGCTAGATAAATGGACAATTAGAAGCTGATTGGTTGCTTTTGGTAACTTCTCCACTTTATCACACTCCATGACTTGCTAGATCTCTCCACCAGAGAGTGGTGACAGAGGGATGGGGGGGAGGGAGACAGGGAAAGAGGCGAAGAGAGGTAAAATGGTGGGTGTGGCAAAGGGAGAGAAACATGGTATAAGTGAGGGGGAGAAAGAAAGAGACAGAGGGAAAAAGGGGGAGACAGGAGGGAAGGGAAAGACAGATAAAAGACCAGTAACACCGGGCACACAGGCTAGTACCTCTGCAAATGACGGGCCGATAATACTAGTATAAATATTTAAGCACTGCAATTCCAGTTTGGTTTGTAAATAGTCCTTGGTGTGCAGGACGCTTGCAGCATAATTATCCCCGAATTTCAGTTCGCAGGTAAAGGTATGCCTTTTGTACTGCCTTACCTGTTTTTGTTACACAGAATTAACCACCAATTCTCAATGTTCCATTTAATGAATCTCCTTTCTAACTGCGAAGACTCCCTGTACTTGTAATAGGAGCTAATTGATGGAATAATGGAGTATTGGTCTTTGCAAACTGACCTCAGGCTTTGATCATAACAGCAAAGATTTACAGTGATCTCTCTGCCATAATGAGACAATGTTTGAGGTTTGCTGCCTGGTGTTATTATTGCAGACTTTCAGCTATTATAAGCTGTTACACCTTCTACAAATGACTGCTTCAGTATAAAGAACAAATCAATATTTCACAAATGAAAAATAGCGACAGTACATAAACACAGGTAAGATAGTAATTAAAATGCAAAATACAAATTGCAGCAACAAGCAGTCATTTACAAGCAAAGGTTTAAAACAGATGTTTGCAGAAACTTAATATTTAATGCTAACCCTTCCGCAGCAACTACTTGGTAAGGTGGGTTTACATTACAGGACCATAGATTCAACCATGGAGGTAAAATACTGTTCGTTGCTCAGCCTTAGGGGTCAATCCAGTTAGGTGCAAATTGCGAGTAGCGAGTTTGTTTAATGAAACTCGACGACTTCGCATGAATGTACGCACCTGAGAATTCTCCAACCCAATTCAAAATGCCTATTCGCAGTATTCGCAGCGGAGGTTTGCGAATTGACTGGCAAATACGATGTGAGAGAAATGCATGAAAAAGTGGGGAAAGCATCCTGGACCTCCCAAAATTTATAATTTTGTTACCAGCACAATATATAATGCTGTTTGTGGACATAAGGAAAGTATTAAAGGTTTTTAGATGGTGTCAAGTGGTTGAATTGTGTTTTTTAAAAAAAAAAACTGCAAAAAAAGAAATTATTAAAAAAAAGCCAACTTTTCTTTCAATCTCAAACGAATTAAACAAAAACTGCAAAAAAAAAAAAAAAAAAGGAGGAAAAAAAGCTGATTTTGGAAAACTTTGAGGGCACTTTGAAAAATAAAATAAAAATTATAAAATGATAAAAAAAAAGCAATTATTTTTCAATTTAAAAAAATCTTGTAATTATACTAAACTAACGGAAAAAAATTTGATTTTGGGGTAATCTGCGGTAATTTTTTTTACTCCCAAAAAATTACATTGGAAACTTCCAATTGCCTAATTAGTCATTAGAGGGGTGTCCAAGGGGTTCAGCACGGTGTCCTGACATTTTAACATTAAAATAAAGATTTTTCTTTCCATCTCTCACCCTCAGGGAGGTGCGAATGGAAAAATGCGAATTCACTCTGACTGCTTCAGTGCAAGTTACTAACTGGATTGCAAAATGAATTCACTATGCGAATTCGAAGAGAAAACAGCAACTTGCACCTCGCAATTTGCACCTAATTGGATTGACCCCTTAAACTGATCTTTCCATGTAACTGGGTCACACCACATTACAAACAGCTCTTATCTATACCCACATCTTGTCCTAAAATGGGAGACGACACAGGGTGAAAAGCTAACCCTATAGTCAGCTAAGATACTGTGAGATCACGGACCTTACCCTAGTTTATCAATCAACCCATCCAAACAGAGCACATCTGCAGGGGAAGTATAATATCCTGTCAATCAGTCTCTATATCAGTTAGAGCAGAATTTCCCAAACTCCGCCATTACAGTCCAGGTTTTAAGGATATCCATGATTAAGCACAGGTCACTTATTTAGTATCTCAGTCAATTTGATTTAACCATCTGGTTTCAAGCAAGGATATCCTTAAAACCTGGACTGTAATGGCAACGTTTGTGAAACTCTGTGTTAGAGCATAAGGTCTCAAACTCGGTCCTCAAGAACCCAAACAGTGCATGTTTTCCAGGTCTCCACTTGTGGATTTTTTAAAATGTGTCAGTGAGGTTGGGTGGGGGGGGGGACTGAACGTATTATGTACATATTTAGTTAAATACTAACACTTCAGTTATTTCATGTATTATATTTATCTCAGTATGCACCTCCTTTGACATATAAGATTGTCAAACAGTGACTTTATAGCTCTGTAACTCTTGGTTTGAGGAGGTGTGATGGGGACGGACGGACATCTCCTTTAAGGAAAGTATTAGAACTGGAGGTATCAGAGAGTGTTTTTGCTTATAGTGCCCAGTTTCAAGTGCTGAACATTTGTACAAATGCCAGGAAGAGCTGCCCATAAAGTGGATCTGTCACTCGGTGCAGAAACATTAAGAGAAAAGCCATACGGCAATATATATTTAGTACTACACATAATGCCCTGAATTTTATTAGTGCATTCATTCTGCTTAGAACAAGCACAGTGCCTGTAATCACCAAATGCCCAGAGCAAGGAACTAGCATTGTACCTATTGTCGAAGCTGGATAATTGGCTGAGACAAGATCAGTTTAAAATTGAATCGCAGCGACGTCATCCTGCGACTGGCCGCAAGACTCCATCTTGGAAATGAGATCGCAAGACGCCATTTTGCGAATGGCCGCCAAAGTGCCATTTTAGATAAACTCACACTTAAGTACATATGGCGATATCACTATTAGCACCATGCGATTGCATCTTTCACCATTTCTCATACACACATAAATCCGCACAATTGCGCTGTTAACTAATCGCACATTAGCGATTGCATAAGATCCTGTATGAAAACACTGTTTATTAGCTTCATGCGCATGCATCTGCCCCAAGTTAACTAGCGTCTTTATATCAAACCGCAAATACTTACACATTACATATTCACATAAAAGGTTTAATAAGCTTTAAGGTATAAGATTCAAGTTTGTTCATTTATTACAATTGCTGTGAAATAAAGGTTATTTGGTAACTAAGGCTTAATACATGATAAGTACGTCATGTCTGGTATTATACTGATCTGTATTCTTTCAACAGCATTCCGGTATCATCGGTGTGAAGATCGCAACATGCATTCTCAACTTATGAACCAAAGAGATTTAAAGCAGCAAAATGTATTTTCTGTGAATGTTTGCATGTGGCAGGAAACCAGAGACCCCCAGTTGTTAGAGGCTGGGTTGTGTCTATTTGAACCAACTTGTTAGATTCCTTGTAACATATGCACTCTCCCTTATGACCAATGGTATTAGCAACAAACTTCTCTATTGTGTTGTCTATTTCTGGGAGGTATAAATATGTGTGCTCTAACCCTGGGTTGTTAGTTTTCTTGCTGAATGCTGATTGACGGGGGTTTCTTGCTGATGCCTACATCTGGTCCAGAAGCGCTGCATATGTATACTGTACTTGGGTCTGTATAATTCCTTTGCGCTAAATTGTACACAGATCATAGCGTGTAACTGACTGTACTTTTACTTGAATAATACTTTGTGCTTTGGAACCACATGTTCTAGGTCTGGAGTCTTTATTTACTGTATCATTGCGTACACAAAATAGCGTCATCCTTAGAAGGTATAGGCAGGAGTGTATAGAGGTTCAAATATAGATTCCTTACTATAATCACCAAATGCCCAAAGCCAGGAACTAGCATTATACCTATAATCACCAAATGCCCAGAGCCAGGAACTAGCAGTGTACCTATAATCACCAAATGCCCAGAGCCAGGAACTAGCACTGTACTTATAATCACCAAATGCCCAGAGCCAGGAACTAGCACTGTACTTATAATCACCAAATGCCCAGAGTCAGGAACTAGCACTGTACCTATAATCACCAAATGCCCAGAGCCAGGAACTAGCACTGTACCTATAATCACCAAATGCCCAGAGCAAGAAACTAGCACTGTACTTATAATCACTAAATGCCCAGAGCCAGAAACTAGCACTGTACCTATAATCACCAAATGCCCAAAGGCAGGAACTAGCACTGTACTTCTAATCACCAAATGCCCAGAGCAAGGAACTAGCACTGTACTTATAATCACTAAATGCCCAGAGCCAGGAAATAGCACTGTACCTATAATCACCAAATGCCCAAAGGCAGGAACTAGCACTGTACTTATAATCACCAAATGCCCAGAGCCAGGAACTATCACTGTACTTATAATCACCAAATGCCCAGAGTCAGGAACTAGCACTGTACCTTTAATCACCAAATGCCCAGAGCCAGGAACTAGCACTGTACCTATAATCACCAAATGCCCAGAGCAAGAAACTAGCACTGTACTTATAATCACTAAATGCCCAGAGCCAGAAACTAGCACTGTACCTATAATCACCAAATGCCCAAAGGCAGGAACTAGCACTGTACTTCTAATCACCAAATGCCCAGAGCAAGGAACTAGCACTGTACTTATAATCACTAAATGCCCAGAGCCAGGAAATAGCACTGTACCTATAATCACCAAATGCCCAAAGGCAGGAACTAGCACTATACTTCTAATCACCAAATGCCAAGAGCAAGGAACTAGCACTGTACTTCTAATCACCAAATGCCCAGAGCCAGGAAATAGCACAGTGCCTGTAATCACAAAATGCCCAGAGCCAGGAAATGTCACTCTATGCGTAACTAATAAATATCGAATACCAGGAACTAGCACAGTGCCTGTAATCACCAAATGCTCAAATCCAGAATTTAGTTCTGTTTGTGGTTAGAAAGCACTCGTTCTCCTGCCAGGCATCATTATGCTTAATCTGCTACTTTATACCAATTCTTTAGAGACATAAAATACTAATACTAAACACAGTACTTAGTTAACTACTAGCGACTTAAAACACATTATTCAGGAAGTACGTAAGCTGGATAAAAAGGCAAAAGATATATAATATTGCCAAACAGTGACTTTATAGCTCTTTATGGCCAACCCACTCTTGGCCGTTGTACGAAGGTTCACACTGGACATCTGTGTTTTGCCTTTTGTACCCAGATTATGTACTTTTTCCGGAATTCTATGTCTCACCAAATACTTCGGATTAGTATAGCTCACTAAGATGCATATTTTGAATAAAGTCGTATGGCATGGCAAAGTCACAAATTCTCAAATGAAGCGATTTGCAGATAGGTATCTGTGGACAACTGTATCCTCATGTGCCAATTGTACCCCATACCCTTGTACACACACACACCACTATCATCTGAAACGAGACTTCACAGTGCACGTCCTGACCTACACATGATCACAAAAGAATGCCGGGCTCAAATCGCCCCAACCATCCCCCATACTGAACTGCGGGACATGTAGCAGCTAGGGAAGCCAATCCTGCCTCGTTTCTGTAATCTTAGGATTCAGGATTGAAAAAGAATTTCAATTACCGAGACTGAATTGTGTGAACATATAATATTTTTGGGTAAAGTAGTGCCTGAAAAAAATAAAATCAATTAAAAAAAGAAATAAATACAGGTCAAAACATATGAGAATAGTAATAATAATGTGAATATAATTTATATGCAATATATATGTCTTTGAGAAACTCTGGATTATACTGTGGAGATGTCAGGACGAAACGCGTCAGACCTACAGCTCTATGGTCGCCTGAGCCCTTCTTTTGGATGATCTTTTGGGGAAAGAAACCTACGTAACCATCTATGTGCAGTAACCCCAGGGTGATTCGGAAACTGCAGAGAGAGGATATTACCGCAGTGTTTTTTGGCCTCATCGGATCCGGTAAGCTCACTGCTTATTTACTATCCTTGCAATTATTATGGTTTGTAACAAAGACGATTGCCATTGAGAATTTAATTTTTTATGGAATATTAAATAAAACCCTTTTTTCTATTTTTCAATGGAATGAATTATTGCAGGACACCGGGACTTTGATCTGGATAATTTTTTATTTTATTTATTTGGTAAAAACCGGAATCTGTGTTATTATCCTGGTGTGTTCTCTATGTTATAAGAACAGCTGCTTTTTTGACTGTATGGAATACAATATTTATGCCTATATATATATATATATATATATATATATATATATATATATATATATGGAGAAGGAGTCATTTTAAGACTTACCAGTTTGGAGTTTTGTTCTCTTGAGAGAGAGAGACTGTAGCGATCTTGTTATAAAAAGAAACATTTTGTTGTTTTTCTTGTAAATTATAAAGATAAGATACCAGATCATATTGGGGGAGACTACAAGTTTTTTTCTCAGGTATTTGAAGAGCTGAATAATCAGTCAGCAGCACTTTCATACAGCACACTGATATTGTGGATTTGAGAACTGATTGAGGCATTTGGTTGACTTGCTTGTTTTGGTGTGCAGGAGAGCAGCAGCTGAGAAGCGCAACTGAAAAGAGTCCTAAACCAAGAATAAAATCAGGTACTTATCCATCATGCAATATATCAGGGAGGCCTCTGATTGGCTAAAAATGTATTCTGCAGCAGGACAACGACCACAAACATACAGTCAATGTCATTGAAGTGATGATATGGCCCCCACAGAGCCCTGATCTCAACATCATCGAGTCTGTCTGGAGTTACATGAAGAGACAGAAGGATGTGAGCCAGCTACATCCACAGAAGATCTGTGCTTCGTTCTCCAAGATGTTTGGAACAACCTCCCTGCCGAGTTCCTTCAAAAACTATGTGCAAGTGTACCTAGAAGAATTGATACTGTTTTGAAGGCAAAAGTGGTAACACCAAATATTGATTTGATTTAGGTTTATCTTCTGTTCATTCATTTTGCATTTTGTTAATTGATAAAAATAAACTATTAACCCTTCTATTTTTTAAAGCATTTTTGCTTTGCAGCATTTTTTACACACCTGCCTACATTTGCACTGTACTATCTATCTATTTATCTATCTATCTATCTATCTATCTATCTATCTATCTATCTATACAGTATATAGCGTGGAAATGGCCTGTGTGAATGTTAGAAGAACATTTTCGTTAGGGCATACTTATGCTCGCACATACAATCTATTGCCATACGTTAGGTCTAAGATACAAAGCATTTGGGGGATTTTCTTTCTGTCCAGGTGCTTCCAGACTGACAGACTTAGTGAAAGGACCCTTTCATGTTGACATTCCCAGACAACCCTGGGCATGCCTGGGATCTGCACCTTTCCAGAAGAGGAGCTGTGTGTTATAGAGAGATCCTTGGTAAGAACTGCACTCATTATGCCATGTTGTGACACGGATAAACCTCCGCTCCACAGTCATCCTGTTGCCTGCAGGAATTACACACTACAGAGCCCAACACTGACATGTCTCTGCTGATAACATTATCAAGTCCTAACAGCTCTCAGATGCTCCGATATCACTCATAGTAACCGCACATGTGCCCTGCACACAGGCTCCGAGAGCAGACGAAATACAACATGGCACTTCTGTCTTTTGGGGATGGCCACTTTTATCCTGGGGGCAGACAGGAGCCCGTGGTACGCAGACAAAATAATTAAATGTAGGGGTGGCTTCTTTCCTTCATAGTCCTGACGTTATATAGCTGCTATAATACAATTATTATAATAGAGTCTTCTTATACTAATATACACTTTTATTTCACTGAAAGAAACAGGAGCTTATGAGTTGGCTTTAAATAAACAGATATTAGTGCAATTACTAAGCAGTTGTTAAATTCATTGTAAACTGCACAAAGCCCCTAAGATCAGGGGTAGACAGCGTTTTTTTTCTCCGGGCACCAGACATTCAATATTACAAGCCAAAAACATTTTTGGAAAGCCACAACCATTATAACATATACACAAATTTATGTCTAACATGTTAGTGGCTTCCTCATCCTTCCTATTTTGAAAGTACAGATCAGTAATGGGGACAGTGATTGTTGTGTAGGCACAAGTCAGTAATGGGAGGCAGTAATTGGTGTGTAGGTGCAGACCAGTAATAAAGGCAGTAATTGGTGTGTAGGTGCAGACCAGTAATGAGGGCAGTGATTGGTGTGTAGGTACAGGTCAGTAATGGAGGAAGTGATTGATGTGTAGGTGCAGACCAGTAATGGGGGCAGTGATTGGTGTGTAGGTACAGGTCAGTAATGGAGGCAGTGATTGGTATGTTGGTACAGGTCAGTAATGGAGGCAGTGATTGGTGTGTAGGTATAGATCAGTAATGGGGCAGTGATTGGTGTGTAGGTACAGGTCAGTAATGGGGGGTAGTGATAGGTGTGTAGGTACAGGCCAGTAATGGGGCCAGTGATTGGTGTGTAGGTGCAGATCAGTAATGGGGGCAGTGATTGGTGTGTAGGTACAGGTCAGTAATGGGTGACAGTGATTGGTGTGTAGGTACAGGTCAGTAATGGAGGCAGTGATTGGTGTGTAGGTACAGGTCAGTAATGGGGGGCAGTGATTGGTGTGTAGGCACAGGTCAGTAATGGGAGGCAGTGATTGGTATGTAGGTACAGGTCAGTAATGGGGGACAGTGATTGGTGTGTAGGTACAGGTCAGTAATGGGGCAATGATTGGTGTGTAGGTACAGGTCAGTAATGGAGGGCAATAATTGGTGTGAAGGTACAGGCCAGTAATGGGAGGCAGACTGGTGTGTAGATACAGGTCAGTAATGGGGGACACTAATTAGTGTGTAGGTACAGGTCAGTACTGGGGGGCAGTGATTGGTGTGTAGGCACAAGTCAGTAATGGAGGCAGTAATTGGTGTGTAGGTGCAGACCAGTAATAAAGGCAGTGATTGGTGTGTAGGTACAGGCCAGTAATGGGGCCAGTGATTGGTGTGTAGGTGCAGACCAGTAATGGGGGCAGTGATTGGTGTGTAGGTACAGGTCAGTAATGGGTGACAGTGATTGGTGTGTAGGTACAGGTCAGTAATGGGGGGCAGTGATTGGTGTGTTGGTACAGGTCAGTAATGGAGGCAGTGATTGGTGTGTAGGTGCAGACCAGTAATGGGTGACAGTAATTGGTGTGTTGGTACAGGTCAGTAATGGAGGCAGTGATTGGTATATAGGTACAGGTCAGTAATGGAGGCAGTGATTGCTGTGTAGGCACAGGTCAGTAATGGAGGCAGTGATTGGTGTGTAGGTACAGGTCAGTAATGGAGCAATGATTGGTGTGTAGGTACAGGTCAGTAATGGAGGCAGTGATTGGTGTGTAGGTACAGGTCAGTAATGGAGGCAGTGATTGGTGTGTAGGTACAGGTCAGTAATGGGGGGCAGTGATTGGTGTGTAGGCACAGGTCAGTAATGGGAGGCAGTGATTGGTATGTAGGTACAGGTCAGTAATGGGGGACAGTGATTGGTGTGTAGGTACAGGTCAGTAATGGGGCAATGATTGGTGTGTAGGTACAGGACAGTAATGGAGGGCAATAATTGGTGTGAAGGTACAGGCCAGTAATGGGAGGCAGACTGGTGTGTAGATACAGGTCAGTAATGGGGGACACTAATTAGTGTGTAGGTACAGGTCAGTACTGGGGGGCAGTGATTGGTGTGTAGGCACAAGTCAGTAATGGAGGCAGTAATTGGTGTGTAGGTGCAGACCAGTAATAAAGGCAGTGATTGGTGTGTAGGTACAGGTCAGTAATGGGGGCAGTGATTGGTGTGTAGGTGCAGACCAGTAATGGAGGCAGTGATTGGTGTGTAGGTACAGGTCAGTAATGGGTGACAGTGATTGGTGTGTAGGTACAGGTCAGTAATGGGGGGCAGTGATTGGTGTGTTGGTACAGGTCAGTAATGGGGACAGTGATTGTTGTGTAGGCACAAGTCAGTAATGGGAGGCAGTAATTGGTGTGTAGGTGCAGACCAGTAATAAAGGCAGTGATTGGTGTGTTGGTACAGGTCAGTAATGGGAGGCAGTAATTGGTGTGTAGGTGCAGACCAGTAATAAAGGCTGTGATTGGTGTGTTGGTACAGGTCAGTAATGGAAGCAGTGATTGATGTGTAGGTGCAGACCAGTAATGGGGGCAGGGATTGGTGTGTAGGTACAGGTCAGTAATGGAGGCAGTGATTGGTGTGTAGGTACAGGTCAGTAATGGAGGCAGTGATTGGTGTGTTGGTACAGGTCAGTAATGGAGGCAGTGATTGGTGTGTAGGTATAGATCAGTAATGGGGCAGTGATTGGTGTGTAGGTACAGGTCAGTAATGGGGGGTAGTGATAGGTGTGTAGGTACAGGCCAGTAATGGGGGCAGTGATTGGTATGTTGGTACAGGTCAGTAATGGGGGCAGTAATTGGTGTGTAGGTACAGGTCAGTAATGGAGGCAGTGATTGGTGTGTTGGTACAGGTCAGTAATGGAGGCAGTGATTGGTGTGTAGGTATAGATCAGTAATGGGGCAGTGATTGGTGTGTAGGTACAGGTCAGTAATGGGGGGTAGTGATAGGTGTGTAGGTACAGGTCAGTAATGGAGGCAGTGATTGATATGTTGGTACAGGTCAGTAATGGGGGCAGTAATTGGTGTGTAGGTGCAGACCAGTAATAAAGGCAGTGATTGGTGTGTTGGTACAGGTCAGTAATGGGAGGCAGTAATTGGTGTGTAGGTGCAGACCAGTAATAAAGGCTGTGATTGGTGTGTTGGTACAGGTCAGTAATGGAAGCAGTGATTGATGTGTAGGTGCAGACCAGTAATGGGGGCAGTGATTGGTGTGTAGGTACAGGTCAGTAATGGAGGCAGTGATTGGTGTGTAGGTACAGGTCAGTAATGGGGGGTAGTGATAGGTGTGTAGGTACAGGCCAGTAATGGGGGCAGTGATTGGTATGTAGGTACGGGTCAGTAATGGAGGCAGTGATTGGTATGTTGGTACAGGTCAGTAATGGGGGCAGTAATTGGTGTGTAGGTGCAGACCAGTAATGGGGGCAGTGATTGGTGTGTAGGTACAGGTCAGTAATGAGGGCAGTGATTGGTGTGTAGGTACAGGTCAGTAATGGAGGAAGTGATTGGTGTGTAGGTACAGGTCAGTAATGGAGGCAGTGATTGGTATGTTGGTACAGGTCAGTAATGGAGGCAGTGATTGGTGTGTAGGTATAGATCAGTAATTGGGCAGTGATTGGTGTGTAGGTACAGGTCAGTAATGGGGGGTAGTGATAGGTGTGTAGGTACAGGCCAGTAATGGGGCCAGTGATTGGTGTGTAGGTGCAGACCAGTAATGGGGGCAGTGATTGGTGTGTAGGTACAGGTCAGTAATGGGTGACAGTGATTGGTGTGTAGGTACAGGTCAGTAATGGAGGCAGTGATTGGTGTGTAGGTACAGGTCAGTAATGGGGGGCAGTGATTGGTGTGTAGGCACAGGTCAGTAATGGGAGGCAGTGATTGGTATGTAGGTACAGGTCTGTAATGGGGGACAGTGATTGGTGTGTAGGTACAGGTCAGTAATGGGGCAATGATTGGTGTGTAGGTACAGGTCAGTAATGGAGGGCAATAATTGGTGTGAAGGTACAGGCCAGTAATGGGAGGCAGACTGGTGTGTAGATACAGGTCAGTAATGGGGGACACTAATTAGTGTGTAGGTACAGGTCAGTACTGGGGGGCAGTGATTGGTGTGTAGGCACAAGTCAGTAATGGAGGCAGTAATTGGTGTGTAGGTGCAGACCAGTAATAAAGGCAGTGATTGGTGTGTAGGTACAGGCCAGTAATGGGGCCAGTGATTGGTGTGTAGGTGCAGACCAGTAATGGGGGCAGTGATTGGTGTGTAGGTACAGGTCAGTAATGGGTGACAGTGATTGGTGTGTAGGTGCAGACCAGTAATGGGTGACAGTAATTGGTGTGTTGGTACAGGTCAGTAATGGAGGCAGTGATTGGTGTATAGGTACAGGTCAGTAATGGAGGCAGTGATTGCTGTGTAGGCACAGGTCAGTAATGGAGGCAGTGATTGGTGTGTAGGTACTGGTCAGTAATGGAGCAATGATTGGTGTGTAGGTACAGGTCAGTAATGGGGGGCAGTGATTGGTGTGTAGGCACAGGTCAGTAATGGGAGGCAGTGATTGGTATGTAGGTACAGGTCAGTAATGGGGGACAGTGATTGGTGTGTAGGTACAGGTCAGTAATGGGGCAATGATTGGTGTGTAGGTACAGGTCAGTAATGGAGGGCAATAATTGGTGTGAAGGTACAGGCCAGTAATGGGAGGCAGACTGGTGTGTAGATACAGGTCAGTAATGGGGGACACTAATTAGTGTGTAGGTACAGGTCAGTACTGGGGGGCAGTGATTGGTGTGTAGGCACAAGTCAGTAATGGAGGCAGTAATTGGTGTGTAGGTGCAGACCAGTAATAAAGGCAGTGATTGGTGTGTAGGTACAGGTCAGTAATGGGGGCAGTGATTGGTGTGTAGGTGCAGACCAGTAATGGAGGCAGTGATTGGTGTGTAGGTACAGGTCAGTAATGGGGACAGTGATTGGTGTGTAGGTGCAGACCAGTAATGGGGGCAGTGATTGGTGTGTAGGTACAGGTCCGTAATGGAGCCAGTGATTGGTGTATAGGTACAGGTCAGTAATGGGGCAGTGATTGGTGTGTAGGTACAGGTCAGTAATGGGGGCAGTGATTGGTGTGTAGGTACAGGACAGTAATGGGGGCAGTGATTGGTGTGTAGGTACAGGTCAGTAATGGAGGCAGTGATTGTTGTGTAGGTACAGGTCAGTAATGGGGGCAGTGATTGGTGTGTAGGTACAGGACAGTAATGGGGCCAGTGATTGGTGTGTAGGTACAGGTCAAGTAATGGGGGCAGTGATTGGTGTGTAGGTACAGGTCAGTAATCGGGGCAGTGATTGGTGTGTAGATACAGGTCAGTAATGGGGGACACTAATTAGTGTGTAAGTACAGGTCAGTAACGGGGAAAGGCAGTGATGTGTAGGTACAGGTCAGTAATAGAGGCAGTGAGTGGTGTGTAGGTAAAGGTCAGTAATGGGGGCAGTGACTGGTGTGTAGCTACAGGTCAGTAAAGGGGGCAACGATTGGTGTGTAGGTACAGGTCAGTAATGGGAGCAATGATTGGTGTGTATGTTCAGGTCAGTAATGGGAGCAATGTTTGGTGTGTAGGCACAGGTCAGTAATGGAGGCAGTGATTGGTGTGTAGGCATCAGTTAGTAATGGGGGCAATGATTGGTGTGTAGGTACAGGTCAGTAATGGGAGCAATGATTGGTGTGTAGGTACAGGTCAGTAATGGGAGCAGTGATTGGTGTGTAGGCACAGGTCAGTAATGGGGGCAGTGATTGGTTTGTATATACAGGTCAGTAATGGGGGCAGTGATTGGTGTGTAGGCACAGGTTAGTAATGGGGGCAGTGATTGGTGTGTAGGGACAGGTCAGTAATGGGGGGCAATAATTGGTGTGAAGGTACAGGCCAATAATAGGAGGCAGTGACTGGTGTGTGTGTAGGCACAGGTCAGTAATGGGGGACACTAATTAGTGTGTAAGTACAGGTCAGTAATGGGGAAAGACAGGTCAGTAATGGAGGCAGTGATGTGTAGGTACAGGTCAGTAATGGGGGACAGTGATTGGTGTGTAGGCACAGGTCAGTAATGGGGGACAGTGATTGGTGTTTAGGTACAGGTCAGTATTGGGGGACAGTGATTGGTGTGTAGGTAAAGGTCAGTAATGGGGGACAGTGATTGGTGTGTAGGTACAGGTTAGTAATGGAGGCAGTGATTGGTGTGTAGGTACAGGTCAGTAATGGGGAACAGTGATTGGTGTGTAGGCACAGGTCAGTAATGGGGGACAGTGATTGGTGTGTAGGCACAGATCAGTAATGGGAGCAGTGATTGGAGTGTAGGCACAGGTCAGTAATGGAGGACAGTGATTGGGGTGTAGACACAGGTCAGTAATGGGGGACAGTGATTGGTGTGTAGGCACAGGTCAGTAATGGGGGAAAGTGATTGGTGTGTAGGCACAGCTCAGTAATGGGGAAAGGCAGTGATGTGTAGGTACAGGTCAGTAATGGGGAAAAGTGATTGGTGTGTAGGCACAGCTCAGTAATGGGGAAAGGCAGTGATGTGTAGGTACAGGTCAGTAATGGGGGCAATGATTGGTGTGTAGGCACAGGTCAGTAATGGGGCACAGTAATCAGTGTGTAGGTACAGGTCAGTAACGGGGAAAGGTAGTGATGTGTAGGTACAGGTCAGTAATGGGAGCCAGAGTTTTGTTTGGCTTTCAGGCTAGGCTGTGCTGTCAAAGCTATGATAGCGAAACGCGCGTCGACGTGATCGCTCTATGCAAGAATCTCCTTAACAATTGTTTAACAATATGTCTGTGAAATGATATGCTCTATGTCACATTTGTTGAAATAATGTTTGATATCTAACCTATGTGCGCTATTTGGGCATGTTATACTAACTGAATACCCTATAACGGATACACATTACTGCCGTGTGTGTTTACATAGCAGGCTTCTGACGGTGCACTGCAAATCTTTGCAGCAGCGTGCCAGTATCAATTAGCCTAGTCTAGAGCTCTGACACACGAATTAGTACGGATGACTATGTCAATATAACTGAAATAGTGAAGGAAACTCTATGTATCATTTGTATTGCAGCCAATGTGTTTAAAATTATTGCAACATAGTAAAACGCTACAATGCATATCGAGCAACATCACTAATATAAACAGTGTGTTTGGACTTGTTAAGCCGGCCATAGGACTACTGACATTGATATAATTCTCGTGCTGTGAATATATAGCCGGGCATTTTGGGATGATCAGTTTGGTTGCACTATAATTCATATAATTCAAATAACAGGAAAACTCTGCTATATGAACATAGCCTCAGCAATTGTACCGGTAATATAATTGAATGCAATTAAGCCTAAGGTCACATTGCACGCTAAGTAGTATCATGAGCAACTCAGTATAATTTATGTATGAATAAAAGATTAAGGGCCCCATTTACAAACGAAGGGAAATACCAGCGGGAATTTTCATTTAGTATCACTGTGATACAAACAAAAATTCCACTGGTATTTAGTAATACTTACCCCTCCGGCGAGGTCCCGCGAAGTCCAGCGGAATCCTCATCCTAGACGAGGTCCTCTGCTGGGCTGTCTGCGCATGTACATGACAGGGAGACCCGGCAGTGCCTGGAAGGCTTCGTTGAAGCCGGAAAGGCACCGCCGGGTCTCCATTGCCGGCAATGGGGCCCGCATCGCTCTCGCCATCTTTTAGATGGCGAGAGCGATGCTGTACAAACAGCGGTAATCTTAGATTACCGCTGTTTACTAAATACAGCAAGATGGTATAACCCCTTTAGCGAGCACTAAAGGGGTTATATTTCGTTTGTAAATGGGGCCCTAAGGCCCTTTGTAAAGTGAATGGTACACTTTAAAATGATCCCTTTATAACATATATTAGAATCTACATTGGTTCATTCAAGATCCTTTGTGTGCCAAATAAACTATTCACATCAGATTACAGATAATTCTAACTTCCCCTAGAAATTTGTGTGTGGAATTCTAATAGTGTGCCAAGAATTATTATTATTCTGACAGCGCAAGGTTACCAACATTTGATATATTATAGACCTCTACCATAAATTCAATAGAGAGTAGAAGGAATATTATTATAGGACATAGAGCTTGTATTCCGCTAATATCATACATTTATGCGGAACAACAGACGGTTATTATTATATGGAAGATTCTCTTAATAGACATTCAGCGTGATTTTATTACACTTATTTCCTATGCTTTTTCACTAAATTGTAGTATCTATCTTTTATATTTCGCTGTGTCTTGTTTTGTAACATTTTAACTAATCTAATAAAGGTTACATGTTACTTCAATTGTTCTAGTGCGCCACAAATAGACCTCTCTTCTTTTGTGCCTGTGCTATGCCATTCTACCTCTTGTAACATAGCAATGCTTCCTCCACAACTAATCACACTTTGCCGCACATCAGTTATGGAGCATACACACGGTCAGATGTGTCAGATGAACGATTGAACGATTTTGCAAATGATTTGAACGATTTGATGTACGAACGATTTTTGACTGCATTGAAATGATTGGAATCGTCGAAAACTGACTGCAAACACATCAGATGTCAGATATCGTTATCTGACCATCGGGAACGCGCATCATTCATTGTTCAGACATGTCAGATTTTCTTTCAGATATGAACGATTGAACAATTTTTGAAATCGTTATCTGAAGAAAAATCTGACCGTGTGTATTCCTGCCAAATGACTGTGTAGTCTCTCTTAGGCTGGGTAAACACGTAAAGATTTTCTGTCCAACCATCCAACTAGTTGATTGGTTGGAATGAAAATCTGGTAAGATATGAAAGCAAATGACAATCAGCAATTTACTCCCAAATGCAGGAAAATGGACAAAAACTGTTGTTTGAACAAATTGTTTAGCTCAAACATTTAACAAACTTGTCTGACGACCATTTTCATCAGTTTTCTGGCATTTAGGAGCAAATTGCTGATCATCAGTTACTCCCATATGTTACCAGATTTTCATTCCAACCAATCAGCTATTTGGATGGTTGGATAGAAATTCTTTACGTGTGTACCCAGCTTTAAGGTGCATACACACGGTACGATCTGTACCACCAAAGACTTGAAAGATACCTCTCAAAGATATCGTTCATAAGGCCTGATTCAGAGACGGACGCATCCCGATCAAAGGGACGCCGGGCGCTGAGCGTGGATAGCCGAGGGTTTTAGGTACAGGGTTCCCGGGGGAGATTTAGGGTTAGGAACCCCCCTGGGAGGTTATGGATTAGGCTAGGTGGAGGGAGGGGGAGGGTTAGGCACCTTCAGGGGAAATTTAGGCTAGGGGGAGGGAGGGTTAGGGTTAGGGGGTAGAATAGGTTAGTGAATACTTACCTTGGGACGATCAGGATTTTCATCCTTGTCGGGCTGCCGCTGTCGGGATTTGAACCGGCGGTAAATCATACAGATTCCGGCAAGAGTGACTCCATCTTTCCTAGACCAGTCCAGCATGTCTAGTATTGTTCATCACTTGAGTGCAATTATCAATATGCATCACTTTAACACAAACTTCACTTTCAACTCTACATAAACAAGGCATCCGAGCGGCCCCATCTCTGCAGATCCGCTAGCTGATGTGTCCCAACACATTCGGAACTGATAAAATAGCAGTTATCTTCAGCTGTTGACAAGGCATCGTCTAGACTTGTCTGTTTCGGGGTTATTTTATTCCATTTTTTTTTTCTTTAAAGGAAATGATTTGCCCAAACAATTACATTTTCCCACCCATTGCTACCCCCCCCCCCTTCTATCGTACATTCCAGTCTGTGCAAAAAAAGGACTGAACGAAACTTGCCTGTGAGTGTAATAAATGGAGCCACCAGCAAGGCAGGAGAAGGAGATATATGCAGCCGCGGGCTGTTAATTCTTCTTACACTCAAACCAGGCAGCTGTATTTGTGTCCTGGGACAGGTTCGGACAAGACAGCACCGCAGAAGTGATAATAACGTGTCTGTCATTCTCCGCAGACATGTAGTATCTTGCAAACCGCAAATACCGTTAACTGGCTTGAGTGAATCTGTTATGACAGATCCTGGAAATAATGCAGGGATTGCAATACATATCTGAATGTTTTAGTAACCAGCGTGAATAATTTTACCTTTTTTGGTACTATTCTAAATCAACACAAGAAGAGATTCAAGCAGGCTAGTGGCAGGGAAAACTCATACAATGGAGCGATGTCAGGGAAATGGAGGGTACAGTTAGGACCATATACATTTGGACACTTTTTGTTATTTTGGCTGTTTGCTTAAAACATATTAAAGTTACAGTTATATAATGAATACAGTTTTAAAGTGCAGACTATCAGCTTTAATTTGAGGCTATTCACATCCAAATTGGTGGAATGGTTTAGGAAATACAGCTGTTTAATATGTACCCCCCTCAATTTTAAGGGACTAAAAGTAGTTGGTCAATTAATTCAAAAGCAGGTGTGGGCTATTCCTTCATTATCAGTTAAGCAGGCAAAAGGTCTGCAGTTGACTCCAAGGCCGGGTACACATCAGAACGACGTGTTACCAGCCGATCTGCCCGCCTGACAAATTGCATAGTGGTATGACGGTGTGACGCAGAATGGCATTGTAAACAATATCTTCTGGTTGACCGTGCAGCACGGCCAACTTGAAGATATTGTGTACGACCCGTGGGAGCGCGCAATTGAGCGTACACAGTGAACGACTTGCACGATATGGAGTTCCGATTTGCCCGGAAATGACATATCGTGCCAATGTCGTTCTGAAGATTTGCACTTGGAAGTTGTTGCTGTGAACCCACAGAAGAGCTATCAATGCAAGTGTGAAACGCCAACGGCGTATGTTGCGCTATATAAGAAACTAGTAATAAATAATAATTAAATAAATAAGTGACACAGGCCATCCTAAGGCTGCGAAAACAAGAAAGAGAGCGCAGGAAGCTTAGAAATGGTACATTCGGAAAAAAGAGGAACGCACTGGCGAGCTCGGAAGCACAAACAGGCCTTGGACGTCCACGGAAGACAACAATGGTGGATGATCGCAGGATTCTTTCCATGGTAAAAAAAAAAAAACCCTTTACAACATCCAGCCAAGTGAAGTACACTCTCCGGGAGGAAGGCACCTCATTTATATAGGTCTACCATAAAGAAAAGACTTCACATGAGCAAATACAGAGGTTACACCTCAAGGTGCAAACCATTCATAAGCCTCAAGACTAGAAAGTGTAGATTAGGTTTTGCTAAAAAAAAAAATCTACAAAAACCAGCCCAGTTCTGGAATGATGGGAAGAAAAAAGTATGGAGAAGGCTTGGAATGGCTCATGATCTGAAGCATACCACATCACCTGTAACACACGGTGGAGGCAGTGTGATGGCATAGGAATGCATGGACTTCTATGGCACTGGGTCACTAGTGTTTATAACTGATGTGACAGAAGACAGAAGCATCCGGATTAATTCTGAAGTGTATAATGACAGTGGCGTCCCTCCCCGCCCTGACACCTGGTGCTGGGAGAGATAGAGGACCTCATTCAGAGTCAGTCGTTGCGGCTGCACGGTCGTAAGGGAAAAGGGGCCGGAAATGCAAATGATGCACTCGCAAGTTGCGTCCTTAAGATCGGATCGTTAGCTGGCCGACCAAGGGGAGGATGCGGCCGTAAGACAAAAAATATGCCCCCTTCTTGTACGCATTACACGTAATCTCCGGCCATATACGGATTAATCGAGACCATCGGAACTGGTCGTAGAGCTTAAGGTTGACCATACCCTCTCTTAAGCTCTACGATCATGTCAGTGTACAAACCACCCATGTCACGTGTGCCATGACACTATTTTGTTAATTATGCACTCCCATAAAACGCCGTTCACATAATTAGGCACGCCTGCGTTTGGATCTCCACTCCCCCGTTTTCAAGCACCTTCCCCTGTTACCACCCACAAACGCCTCATTCTGTCACTCAAACTACCGACCTGGCTGTGTTCAAGGAGAGAGAAATTTCTGATCGTAGCAGCTAGTTTGCGCACGCGCATTGTGAACTCTACACATGCGCAGTTTAGCGAACATCGGTGGCGTACGACCGTGCGGCCGCAACGACCGACTCTGAATGAGGTCCAGAGTGTGCGCTGCTACACTACGTTCCGTCCAAAAAATAAAAAAAAGGGGACGTGACCTTGTCGGCAGGGGGCGTGGTCTCATCGGCAGGTGACGTGGCCTCAAGGCCAAACCCCCGTTCGGCATTATCAATCGGGGGTGGTGGGGGGGTGGACTGCCTTGTGTGCAGTGCAGCCACAGCGCAGCACCCAGCTCCTGTCACTGAAAACCAGGGAAGTTGGCACCTCGGTGTCCATGCCCCCCCCGCCTCCCTTGTATAGTGATATACTGTCTGCACAGATTCAAACAAATTCAGTAATGTTGATTGGACGGAGCTTCAAAGTACAGATGGACAATGACCCAAAACCTATTAAGCAATGAACTGGAATATTCTGCAATGGCAAAATCAATCACCTGATCTGAACCCAGGCGAGCCGAGCATGCATTGCACTTGCTGAAGACAAAACTAAAGGCAGAAAGACCTGCGAACAAACAACAGCTGAAGACAGCTACAGTAAAAGCCTGGAAAAGCATTACCAAGGAGGATACCCAGCGATTGGTGATGTCCATGGGTTTCAGACTTTAGGCAGCCATTGCTTGTAAACAATTCTCTACAAAGTATTAAAAATTAACATTTTATTTATGATCATGTTATAAATTAATGATCATGTCCTATTACATGTGAGCCTCTGAAAATAGAAGACTGTGGGCCTGATTCTGCAAGTATCGTAATTGCAAAGCTGCACGCAGGCATCACGCCTCCTGTGTATTACTTATCCGTGCTGCGTTGTCCAACGCAGCATCGGATAATCTGCGTACCATCGGCTGGCTGCGGTGACCCATGGGTCACAGCCGGCCGCCGCAGTTTAGAGGAGGAGGCCAGGAAGTCCCCGTCAGTTGACATATAACAAAGTTCCATCATAGTACTCAACGTGTAAGTTGAACCTTCGATGTAGCGTCAATATGCGGCCCAGTACCGAAAAAACAGCTGTCGGGCCGGGCCGCATATTGACGCTACAACGAGGGTTCAACTTACACGATGAGTACTATGATGGTACTTTGTTATATGGCTGCATTACTGCATTTTTTGACTCATATGAACGGACGTTGTTAGCTATTGGGCTATTGATTTTCCTTTTGATGGCTTTTACTATTGGACTAAAACCATTACCTTTTTGCATATGAAGTTGGTATGCTGGTTGTCTAGTGTTCTGGACTTATGCTGCCATATATATATATATATATATATATATATATATATACACATACACAGTCAGGTCCATAAATATTGGGACATTGACAGAATTTTCAGATTTTGGCCTCTATTCACCACCACAATGGCTTTGAAATGAAACAAACAAGATGTGCTTTAACTGCAGGCTTTCAGATTTAATTTGAGGGTAATTAAATCCAAATCAGGTGAACGGTGTAGGAATTACAACAGTTTCAATATGTGCCTCCCACTTTTTAAGGGGCCAAAAGTAATGGGACTATCAACTCAAAAGCTATTTCATGGACAGGTGTGAGCTATTCCCTCGTTATTTCATTATCAATTAAGCAGGTAGAAGGTCTGGAGTTGATTCTAGGTGTGACATTTCTATTTGGAATCAGCTATCAGTTAATCAGCTATTGCTATCAACTCCCAATATGAGATCCAAAGACCTATCAATTTCAGTGAAGCAAGCCATCATTAGGCTGAAAAATCAAAACAAACCCATCAGAGAGATAGCAAAAACATTAGGTGTGGCCAAATCAACTGTTTGGAACATTCTTAAAAAGAAAGAACGCACCGGAGAGCTCAGCAACACCAAAAGAACCGGAAGACCACGGAAATCAACTGTGGTGGATGACAAAAGAATTATTTCCCTGGTGAAGAAAAACCCCTTCACAACAGTTGGCCAAATCAAGAACACTCTCCAGGAGGTAGATGTATATGTGTCAAAGTCAACAATCAAGAGAAGACTTCACAAGAGTTAATATAGAGGGTTCACCACAAGATGCAAACCATTGGTGAGCCACAAAAACAGGAAGACCAGATTAGAGTTTGTCAAACAACATCTAAAAAAGCCATTACAGTTCTGGAACAACATCGTATGGACAGATGAGACAAAGATCAACTTGTACCAGAGTGATGGGAAGAGAAGAGAAGGAAAGGAACTGCTCATGATCCAAAACATACCACCTCATCAGTGAAGCATGGTGCTGGTAGTGTCATGGTGTGGGCATGTATGGCTGCCAGTGGAACTGGTTCCCTTGTATTTATTGATGATGTGACTGCTGACAAAAGCAGCAGAATGAATTCTGAAGTGTTTCAGGCAATATTATATGCTCATATTCAGTCAAATACTTCAGAACTCATTGGACGGCGCTTCACAGTGCAGATGGACAATGACACGAAGCATACTGCATAAGCAACCAAGGAGTTTTTTAAGGCTAAAAAGTGGAATGTTATGCAATGGCCAAGTCAATCCCCTGACCTGAATCCGATTGAGCATGCATTTCACTTGATGAAGACAAAACTGAAGGGAAAATGCCCCAAGAACAAGCAGGAACTGAAGACATTTGCAGTAGAGGCCTGGCAGAGCATCACCAGGGATGAAACCCAGCGTCTGGTGATGTCTATGCGTTCCAGACTTCAGGCTGTAATTGCCTGCAAAGGATTTGCAACAAAGTATTAAAACGTGAAAGTTAGATTTAGGATTGTTTAGTTTGTCCCATTACTTTTGACCCCTTAAAAAGTGGGAGGCACATATAGAAACCTTTGTAATTTCTACACTGTTCACCTGATTTGGATGTAATTACCCTCAAATTAAATCTGAAAGTCTGCAGTTAAAGTGCATCTTGTTTGTTTCATTTCAAAGCCATTGTGGTGGTGAATAGAGGCCAAAATTTTAAAATTCTGTCAATGTTCCAATATTTATGGACCTGACTGTATGTATATATATATATATATATATATATATATATATATATAGTCCACAACTGCAAAAGGCGGCACTCAGAGACTATAGTATGTAGTGAAGAAAGACCCTCTCCGGGGTAACTTTATTATGTCATACAGATTTAAAGTTACCCGAGAGAGGGTCTTTTTTCACTACATACTGGAGTCTCTGAGTGCCGTCTTTTGCAGTTGTGGACTATTTGTGGGGAGCAATACCCCTTTGGAGGGCACCGGAGCATATGCAACATTTAAAGGACTGGCGAGTGCCGGGTTTTTTCTGCATTATATATATATATAAATAAGTGGCAGGTTCATGAATACAGATCCTCAGCTCTGTCTAGCTCTGCACTGTATAATTACTTCACTATTATTATATTGTTGTTTCCATCTCTAATTGTAAATTCCAATTGCGTTCCTTGTTTATCCAGGTAACAAACTTCATATGGATTGAGAAAATGATGTTGTTTTGTTCATAATCTATTTAAATCTATTTAGATCCTTCATTGCACTAATGGATCCTGGAATCTCATCAAATTTACCACACAGTACCATGTGTGGAGAACACTTCTCACAATCGCCCTCTAGTGTATAATTATGGGTATTAATCCTATCTAGGCTGCTCAGTTACTAATTCCACACTGGGAAAATCCATCTATTAAGTAGCAGTGTAAGTATCTGGTGCAAGTGTGATCTACCAGCTGATTTTTTTTTTTTTAAAAACAACATTTACTACAGTGCATCCCATCCACAACACACAATGGCTGCTGCCTCTTCCGTGAGCTGAACCAATATACGAGAGGATATAAGCATTTGATGCAAGTGGGGTGGTAAGGAAATAGTGCGAGTCGTGTGAGGTGGAAAGTG
This sequence comes from Taudactylus pleione, assembly GCA_031769625.1. Taxonomy (NCBI): domain Eukaryota; kingdom Metazoa; phylum Chordata; class Amphibia; order Anura; family Myobatrachidae; genus Taudactylus; species Taudactylus pleione. Next base: position 92,065 of record JAUIMM010000553.1, read on the forward strand.
CCAGTAGTTATGCGATGACAAGTCTGTGTGGAGTAAAAACAAGATGATTATTCTAAAAGTCATAATATCTGTAATGTTTTGCAAGTCATGATGGGAACCAGTAGAGACAGGCATACACATGTCATTAGGGTTTACTGACAGTATATAAAAATTACATCACTAAATAATCCCCAAAACACCATCAGCAGTGACATTATATCAGGAGAACAGCTCCCGTGTCTGAAAACATTGTAGAAATTGCCCAGGTATTATTATGTGCAGGCAAATAGGACACTCCATCATGTTATCAGGGCCCGGAACCAAAACACCTCACAGGATATAATCACTTCTCCTGCTGTCACAGGGCTGCCTAGTCCTGTTGTGTATACAACACACAAGTCATCACAAACTACCTTCCTGCGCCTGCTGTGTTGTTACAGTACACAAACGTGTGGCTATACCCCCAGGAGAAGCACAAAACATCTGTACTGGTCAAAACCTTTCAGCCTCTGGCTGCAAACCCTGAAACATGCTCCCCTACTACTAGAGGCCAGTGTAACCGAGCATGGGGATAATTCAGCTGTGCATGCAAGTGCACTGCTAAACGCAGATTCCTGAGTATCAGCGGGTCTTGAGTGATCGTACGCAGGCCCCCATATGCCTCTGCCTGATTGACAGGCAGAGGCATTTACGGGGCGGTGCAGGGGCTCGGATGGCCTGCCAGGTCAGGATCAGCATCCACGGATGCCGTTTCCTGGTCTCGCATGCCGGCCAGCCTGCGTAAGGTGACGCTTACTCAGCTGGCCGGCGCCGGTCGCAATGGTGATCCCAGGCTGCGAGCTCGATCACAGCGCTGGGATCGCAGATGCACCAGGGGGTGTCAGACACTTCCTGCTGCAGCAAGGACGGAATTGCAAAGCTGCTTATGTGCGGCTATACATTTCTGTCCTCTGCTTAATCGCCAACACAGACCATACACCGAGGGAGAAGACGCAACTGTCCATACCTGTCACAGCTGATTCATGTTCTTCCCATCACTACAGTCTAAGCAGGTGAGGTATATATTGTAGACATTCATCATGTTGACATGAGAATCTCGACATGCTCGTAACCTCTGGTGGTCTAATGGAGACTTACCTGGTACGGCATGGTCTGGTAGGTTCCAGCGGTGATGTCAGGTTGACTTCTGGCGTATCCTGCATTTCTTCCAGCAGTAAGCAGTACTACTCCTAACCCCAAACCCTGCCCCTAGTGTCTAACCCTACCCCCCCCCAGGAACCAAATCCCAACCCTCCCTAGTGCCTCTCCCTAGTGCCTAACCCAAACCCCCCGTATCCTAATCCTAATACTCTCCCTAGTGCCTAACCCTACCCCCTGTAGCCTAACCCTGAATTCCCCTCCCATAGCCTAATCCTAACCCTCCCCTTAGTGTCTAACTCCCCCGTAGCCTAACCCTAACCACCCCTCCCATAGCCTAATCCTAACCCTCCCCTTAGTGTCTAACTCCCCCATAGCCTAAACCTAACCACCCCTCCCATAGCCTAGTCCTAACCCTCCCCTAGTGTCTAAGCCCCCCGTAGCCTAACCCTAACCTCCCCGCCCATAGCCTAATCCTAACCCTCCCCTAGTGTCTAACCACCACGTAGCCTAATTTCAACAATGTTTACATCATAACAGTCAACATTATGACTACATCCCGGCCAAGTCCAGTGTTTTTTTTATTTTTTTATTAGAATTGACCATGCACTCCTCCCGACAATAAGGAGTACCCCAAAAAATGGACCCACACGATCCAGTTTTATATTCTCACTCTTCAAGATTAAATGTATTTTTTTTACCACTCACCGCACCCAGCTGCTCCCAACCTTCTGCAGATGCCGCTATCTTGCTCTGCAAACCTTTGCGCCTTGGGATAAACAGTGAAGCACAGTCAATGAGGACTTTGCATGGCACCACGAGAAGACTCTCTTGCTGTCTTCTCTTCCTATTCTTTCTACTGAGCGGAGGGTGTATATTAAAACTCTGTGTTTTCTTGTTCTTACCCAGCGCACTAGTCACTAACTAAGTAAGGCATTCACCTGAGAAAGACACAGGTCTACTGTAAAGTGAAAAATATGGTTCGATCGTGGAAAACTGACTCCCTTTTGCACGCTCGGACCCTATATTAGAGTTTACTGTCTTAGCAGGATGGCATTACTTATTGTCTTGCGCGCCAGTATCTTTTAACCATGTGTGCCAAGATGGCACTACCACACTATTTGTTTATAGTTACACCTTTAAATTCACTTGTTAAATGGCTCTTTGTAGCCTTTTACTGTAATGTAATCCGTGGCACTGGCCTGGTATACAGGAGTGTGGGCATCATCCCACCATGTGGAAAACATGTACTAGTCGCCCTTAAAATAACAACATGTAAGTGTCCACAGCTGACAAAGGTTACGTTCTGTGCTGCGGGCTATGATCACAAGCAGGGACAATATATACTCTTATTTGTTTAGACGGTAAGACCAAATGCATTGTGAGAGATCCAGTCAGAATCTCATTCCTGATGCTAATTGGGAAGACGGAGGTGCTACATAGACTGGGAATGGTATTATGGCACGTCTGCTCCTTATTGCCCCTCTCCCCTGTTACAGACATAAGCCTTGGCATGCATGATGAGACATGCCGGGCCCCTGTGCGCACGCTGGGATCTCTCAGAACCGGCTGCTGTACACAGTTGTTGGGGCTTGTATCAGGCTTGACAGCTCTTCTTGTTTATCCTCCCAGTCTAGCTGGTTTCATGAGCATAATCTGTATAAATACAGCGCAAACACTTCTCTGATTCATCACGTCATGGTCTGACCACTTTCAAAGAGAAAGGTCAGGAGGTGACAGTGACAGGTCTCTTGGCGATATTCTTAACACTATATATATATATATATAAAATCAGGTGCATAAATATTGGGACATTGACAGAATTTTCATATTTTGGCCTCTATTCACCACCACAATGGCTTTGAAATGAAACAAACAAGATGTGCTTTAACTGCAGACTTTCAGATTTAGTTTGAGGGTAATTACATCCAAATCAGGTGAACGGTGTAGGAATTACAATGGTTTCTATATGTGCCTCCCACTTTTTAAGGGGCCAAAAGTAATGGGACAAACTAAACAATCCTAAATCTAACTTTCACTTTTTAATACTTTGTTGCAAATCCTTTGTATATTCAGTATATGTGGCGTAACTAGGGTATTTGGAGCCCAGGGCAAGTTAAAAAACAGAGCACCCCCCCAAGTAGATGGGCTCGACGGAGGCCCCCAGTAGTAGTCCTCCCTATGTAGTGACCCCAATAGTGCCCCTTATATTGTGCCCCCAGTAGTTGTCCCCCCCTATGCAGTGCCCCTTATATAGTCCCCCATACAGTGCCCCAAGTGGTGGTCCCCCCTATATTGTGCCCCAGTAGTAGTCCACCCTATGCAGTGCCCTCAGTAGTAGTCCCCCCTATACAGTGCCCCCCAGTAGTAGTCCCCCCTATGCAGTGCCCCTTATATAGTGCCAGTGCCCCCAGTAGTGGTCCCCCCTTGCAATGCCCCTTATGTAGTGCCCCCAGTAGTGCCTCCCCCCAGCAATGCCCCTTACATATATAATGACAAAGACACACACAAAAAAACCCACTTACCTTTATCCCCACTCTTATGCCCGCCGCCGTCTGCTACTCCAATCTCCCGGGCCGACCCGCCCTGCAGAGGGAGCCAGACAGAAGGAGACACTGCCGGAGCCCGGCTCCGGCTGTGTCTGCCTCTGTCTAGCTCCCTCTGGGAGGGCTGTGACTATAGCGCACTGCTGATTCAGCTGGCAGCTACCTGACGCGGAAGCTCTGACATCTGAACAGGCAGCGGCCGGGCACCACCGATTGTGGGTGGTGCCAGAGGATGGTGCAGAGATGGAGACAAGGTTGTCTCCATCTCTGAAAAAATTAAATAAAGTAGCAATGTCTATTATCCATGTCCTTGTCCTGCATTGTACTGTATGTACTGTAAGTCTTTGGTGACGTATTTGCTTATATATTTTGTAAGGCGCTGCGGAACACTTGTGGCGCCATATAAATAAATGATAATAAAAATAATAAGAAGATAGAAAACCAAAAAAACAATAAGGCACCTAAAGTGTTATATTAGACAAATGGTGCTGGAGCCGGGTGCACGTGACTGGAGGATGCGGGGTGCGCCGAAATGATGTCATCACGCTAGCTCTTTTCAACTGTGTCTGTTTTTCACTGTTCCACACTGTTTCTCAGGCTTCTGGAGCCGGGAACGCATCTCAGGCTGCTGGAGCCGGGAACGCATCTCAGGCTGCTGGAGCGGGGAACGCATCTCAGGCTGCTGGAGCGGGGAACGCATCTCAGGCTGCTGGAGCGGGGAATGCATCTCAGGCTGGTGGAGCGGGGAATGCATCTCAGGCTGCTGAAGCGGGGAATGCATCTCGGGCTGCTGGAGCGGGGAATGCATCTCAGGCTGCTGGAGCCGGGAATGCATCTCAGATTGCCACAGCAACCACCAGAGGTGATTGTGAGGACGTCGTTTTGTGGCGTCCCGCATTCTCTGTTCACGTGCATGCGGCTCCAGTGCCCTAGTGCGGAGACAGCTGATCCAAAGATCACTGCTACTTTAGTAGTGATGAAACTCCGCACTATGGCCGAGTCTCACTCGGGAGTGCTAATGTACATGCGTGAACTGGGGATCACAGAGGAACCCAAGAGCTCTACGTCCGGCAGAAGGAGGCGAACAGGGGTGAAGGATCCTTTTCGCAACCCTGGACCTCCTTGCCATAGGAAGGAGCAGGGGTGCAGGAACAAACGCCATCTTAAGAAGGTGAATGTTCCCGTTGTTGAGCTCCGAAAATGTTGTATTCTCAGAGCTCAATGAATTTAGGTTCCCATACTAGCGTATGGGGAGAGCAGGACAACTTGGGACTGAAAGGCAAGCAGGAGATAACAGTGATACTGTGTCTCCTGCATTACCTTTATAATGAATGGAGCCAATACTTCCTTTCTACAGAACTAGGTGATGTTAATTTTCACCTACGTTTGTAGAAATTAAGGGTTGATGAATAGACGACTAAGGGGTTGATGTATCATGCAGTGAAAAGACTGTAGACATGGACTAGTGGAGAAGTTGCCCATAACAACCAACCAGCTTCTACCTATCATTTCATAGAATGTATTTGATAAATGCTTCTTCAAAGCTGATTGGTTGCTATGGGCAACTTCTCCACTGGTCCACTTCTCCGCACTTTTCACTGCTTCATACATCTACCCCTTAGTGAGGCCTATGACCTGTGGCAGTAGCAGTGTTATGATGTGAGGAGGGGAATGGAGGCAGCAGGAAGCCACAGGCTGAGAGTTATATAGTGGGAGGAGCAGGTCCCCCAGCAGCACAGAGTATATCAGGAGATGACTGATATGTTAGTGAGGACAGGGCTGTATGTGACAGGGGCAGTGACATGATATGAGAATGGGAATGAAGGCAGCAGGAAGCCACAGACTGAGAGTTATATAGTGGAAGGAGCAGGTTCCCCCAACAGCACAGAGTATATCAGGAGATGAGTGATGTGTTAGTGAGGACAGGGCTGCATGTGACAGGGGCAGTGACATGATGTGAGGAGGGAAATGGAGGCAGCAGAAAGCCAGACTGAGAGTTATATAGTGGAAGGAGCAGGGTCCCCCAACAGCACAGAGTATATCAGGAGATGAGTGATGTGTTAGTGAGGACAGGGCTGCATGTGACAGGGGCAGTGACATGATGTGAGGAGGGGAATGGAGGCAGCAGGAAGTCACAGACTGAGAGTTATATAGTGAGAGGAGCAGGGCCCCCAGCAGCACAGAGTATATCAGGAGATGAGTGATGTGTTAGTGAGGACAGGGCTGCATGTGACAGAGGCAGTGACATGATGTGGGTAGGGGAATGGAGGCAGCAAGAAGCCACAGGCTGAGAGTTATATAGTGGAAGGAGTAGGGTCCCCAGCAGCACCCAGTAGTAATGTCAGGCTATAGTCATACTGATGTGGGAAGACTGTGCTGCACAAAATAACCAGTTTATGAATCAAAATTGACACATCCAACTTGTTACCGAATTGATATTGCTAATTAGTGAAATATATCTGTATTATACTGGAAAGTAGTGACAGTGTTTCTTTGTCCCGCCATTGGATGTCACTCATGACACAAAGGAATGCATTCTAGGCAGGTTATCTTAGGCACGATGTCATGGCCTTTGAAGTGGGATTTACCCCATGACAAGTCTGCAGAAGTGCCTCGTCTCCCCGTGCCTCAGGCAAACAGAAATCATAATGGAGCAGGTACCTGTTATGCTGAACTAAAGAAAACAAATAGATCTGTAGGTTGTGGACATTTTTTAAGCACTGAAATCCAAACACATGTTACACACAGCAGTTACACACAGAACACTATATACAAAACGCCAAGTCTACTGCCAGAGAACGTCCACAATACATCAGCAGGTGTTCTACATCAGGAAGGCCAACTGTAGGGCTTTAATAGTCTATGTCCTCTTTGGGGGGGCAACGTGATTAGTCTGTGTCCTGAGGGGGGCGTGCTTGGATGTTCTATATCCTGGGCAGAGCCGTAACTAGACATTTTGGCGCCCTGTGCCAGAGAGAGCATTGGCACCCCCCCCTCCCCCCCATTTTTAAAATAGGGACATAAGATAGTGCACCTGAAAAAGGGCCATGACCCCATGGGGAAGGGCCAGGGAAGAGATAGGGAGGACAGGAGATGCTGGGGATAGAAGAAGAGGAAGCTACAAGTGAGAATGATAATAAACAGGAAAATTGACAGGCCCAAACAGCACCCCCTCCCCTGCGGTGCCCTGTGCCATGGCACTGGTCGCAACACCCTAGTTACGGCCCTGATCCTGGGTAGGGGAGTCTATGGACCTTATTCAGACCCGCTTGCAAGCGGGTCGATGTTTAGGCCCTGTGCACGCGCAGCGGCCGCACTGCGCGTGCGCAAGCCCCGGAGCGAGAGAGAAATTCTCTCGCTCCGGGGCTCGCTACCAACGGGGCGTCTGTCGATGTTGATCGACAGCTCGCCCCGTTTAGTAGGCGGGGAGGGGGGGTGGTTTCACAAATGGAGGCGTTCCTTAAGGAACGCCTGCCGTTTTGTGGGCGGCCGCACTGACATCAGCAGTGATGTCAGTGGAGAGCTTCCTGCTCGATCAGAGCAGGAAGCTCCCTGGGGCTTGCGGTTGTCGAGACCCAACCTTAGGGTCTCGTTGCAAGCCCCGATGGTCGCAACGGTCTTGACCATCACGACCATCAACCTGGTCGGTCGCTAAAGCTGTGGGTGCTACTTAGCTAGCGACCAGGAGGCTGCACTTCAAAACACAAGCGGCCTCCCACATTCAGAGCTCCTCTGAATGAGGGCCTATGTCCTGGAGGAGGGGGGGGGGGGGGAGGGTTAGTCCATGTCCTGGGGTGGTGGCGGGTGGCATATGTCTGTCTATGTTGCAAACACCTTCCTCTAAATCTGCGCAAGCTTATGTATACACACGTGACTCAGCAGCCACATGAGACATTGTCGCGATGCAGCGACAGATTATATGTCGGATGCAGCCTTGCTCCATGTACGAGTTTGCAGTTACGCTTTATCTAAATGTAAAAAAAAATTAAACACTAATTTGAAAAATACAAACCACCTGATTTATTAAGATTCGGGTCTCCAAACCGCTGCGAACACAGGTGTTTGCGATAGGCAGGACGGCGCAAACTGCACGCTGATTGAGTTATCGGGTCATTCAGAACATAAGAAGAGGCACAATACACTTATAAACTATGAGGGCAGTCATTTTCATTGCTTAGCGGGCAAAAGCAATTAGTATTCATAATGTATGACTATATTAGGGGTGACAAATTAACATGTGATTATAATAAAGGACCAATAGATTCTAACATTATTTTAATGGGGCAGTATTATTTAATACTTAAATTATGGGGGCAATAATAATAATGTATGACGGGGGCAACACTTATTTTTTGACGTGTGCACCATTTAAAATACTATGATAATAAGTGTTGCTCGGTCAAAGATTATTATTCCCCAGTGATTAAACTATTAAATAATGTTGTTCCTTAAAATAATGTTAAAATCATATTGCCCTGGTGACTAACACGTGTATTGTGCCGTCTTTTATGTTCTAATTGGCCAGATAGCATTTCCCGAGATTTTTGCAATTGCAGTTTCAGAGTCATATTCCAAACCACTAAATAGTAAATGTGGAGGTTTGGATGTAACATAGGCCTGTATTCAATTAGTTTCGCGTACGCGATAAAGTTTCGCCTGCCGGAGTTTTTGCCTACATTGCGTATTTTAGCCGCGGGAACTTATCGTGCGCGTACCCGCGATTCGCCCTATTCAATTCCAAAAGACGCAAAGACGGAGACACGCGAAGTCAGAACAGGCGAAAAGTGGTGTCTGAATAGGGGAAATCAGCCTGAACCCCCCCAAAAAGTTGCGGACACATTGGGGATCAATGTAGTAGTACCCGATCAGCCCTAATGAAACAGTTTGGGACACTTAAGTTTGCACAACTGCCACTAATTAGCGTCATTGCACAAGTGGTGAAGAATGGCATAAAGCTGTATTTTTTGGCGAAAATAAATAGTCCTGGCAAATTTGGGGTACCTGAAAATGGGTCTAGCATATTTAAAAATCACTGAAGTGAAGTTATAAGAAACGTAAAAAACACACCTTCAGCCAACACCTCCAATAAAAAAACAACCTCCCCCATACTTGCAGACCCCCCAAAAGTCTATTTCGCTACTTTCTAAGTTTGTACCCCCACTTTCCACTTTTCACCCCCTTTTTCAAAGTGCTTTTTTAGGGGTGTTCTTCACTTTAAGTTTTTTTTTTTTACTCAGTTATCCTTTGGGGGGCTGTCCCAAGGGTACAGAGTGGTTTCCCCACCTTTGCACCCCAAAATAGCAATTTTGCACTTTTTTTCTCCACCTGTTCAGAGGCGAATTTGCACAGAACACCACAAGCATAATAAAAGTTCTCATTCCCTCGCCCACTTGGGGAACCGCGCCGTAACATTCCTCTTGGACAGGGCTGTAACTAGGGTGGGCGAATGGTGGTGTTGCACAGAGTGCAGGGCTCTCTGGGCGGTGCTGTCTCTGTCCAATGGCCTAGGGATGTCCATCGATAATTTGTAATCATTGATGGTTTATTGCCGATGTCAAATGTTTTTTTTACCATCGATGGGGAGAACCAGATAGTTTCCTTTCATCGATGGAACAGCATAACCGAATTTTTTTTTTTTTAACAAGGTGCCGGACACGGAGTATAGCTCCTCCCCACCTCCCCAACACCAGGAAAGCCCCGCCCCCGGTGCAGATGGGTCCGCGGGCCAGTCAGTCATAGAACAGGGATGATCATCGGTTGGTGAAACCATCGATGGTCATCCATTGCATAGTTGGTTTCCATCTATGGTCACTTGCTATTTTGCCATTGATGGTGACAATCAATGGTAACCACACCGATAGTCATCCCTACCACGGCCCTTGCATCTGGCTTATATCACTTCTGCAGTTCCGTCTGGAGTGTCCTTTGGATGCTACAGGCAGACACCCTGCAGCCTGCACAGCCTCCCAGACCATCCTGAGGATGCCCCGGGTAGTGTTGCACTTCCTGGTCCTTGGGCCCGCCCCCTCCGTGTAAAGTCATGATGTCATGCTTTCAGGGGCGGGGCCGGATCTGGGAGATGACACGTGTATATTATTTACACCTTCACTATCCAGTATAACTGCATTTAAAATAAACAATAATGGCTTTGGTGCTGCCACATATATCTTGACCCCCAGTGAGTGTCGGAAAAGGGATCACTTTTACGGTTGATTAACATTGCCTATTTATTATCATGTTTACTAGTTAGCATATCATTTAATATTGTCACCTTGTGTTGTAAACAGTTAAACAAGGTGAGTCCAACCAAAAGGACACAACTGCACCTGGACTCATGAGCTGCCATTTTTTTCCTGCCTAGAATAGTCAACAATAACGATGGTTTCAAAGCCCTGACATAAAAAAAAAAAAGTAGGGATGGAGGGTGGGGAAAAACACCCGTAAAGAGGCTTAGGCCTTCCAGCCATAGCCCATCACAACCCCCTAACATTACTGGCTACCCAAAGTCTGGTGACAACCACACAAGCCCGCCCCCCAGCCTTGAGGTTTGACCTTACATTCTGATGGACCTCTATCTTGTGGTGAGTTACATTATATTAGTAGGATGATACTTCTGTAACTGGCTCCATGTCAGAAGACTGGAATATTAGTCTGTCCCCTCTATTGTTACTGGTAATATATAGAGAGGTCTTAAGAATCAGGATGTATACGGTGTAATCTTTTTCAACTATATAATGGGTTTATTTGTCTCCTTGTCCGACGTGAAAACATTCACAGGATGCCACATTGCTGATGAAAGGTGCCAGCTCTCCTACCACCTACATAGACTCTAAGTTAATGTTCTCATTGCAAGAAACTCATTTTAGGCAGGACAATGCTCCCTCTTGAGAGACAAGTTTCTACCCTACTTGGTACTGTATGTATAAAACATTAAGGTGAAAAGGGTAACCACAGGCATTTACAGATTATCAGTTAATTATATAGCGTACAAATATTCCGCCAGAGATAATTTGGGCATTCACATCAGTCCCTGCCCCAATGGAGCTTACAATCTATAATCCCTACCACATGTCCTACCACGCGCACACTAGCAGGGCAGTAACTAGGGAAGTGCAGGCGGTGGCACCGCTTAGAGTACAGTGGGTGGCACTGTCACTGGCCCCTGGCACCTGAATGTGGCTTTCAAGGTGCCTGGAATGGCACCCTGCAAGCCAGTAGCGCTACAGCAGAGCTGCCAAGAGGTACCCTGCAACCTGTGGAGCTCTACTTACCGGAGCCGGTGGCCCTGCCTCCTAGGCGTGATGTCATGACAGGTCATGACATCATAGGTTTAGGGGAAGGGGACATCACAGGGCGTTGTAGAGCCCTGTTACGACACTGCAGACTAGGGTGAAGAAATGAAAAGAGTGGAGAAGTGCGACCAGTGGATAAGTTCACCATGGCAACCAATTGGCTCCTACCTATCTTTTAATAGAATGTACTTTATAAATGCAAACTCAAAGCTGATTGGTTGCCATGGGCATCTTCTCTACTGGCACACTTCCCCACTCTTATCACTGCTTCATACATCTACCCGTGTTCTGCCGTGTAATGCGTCATCACCCTCCAACAGTTCACTCCTTCTCCTTAGTATGTAAACTGTCACACTCAGGGCCTGAGTCAGAGGCGCTCGCTGTTTGCGTGAGCTCGCTCTGAATCAGGGCGTTTTGGGTTTTTTTTGTTTCGGCCTCCAGGTCGCTCGCAAAGCTGTGGGTGATAACCCACAGCTAGTGCGGGCGGCCTGGCGATGGTCGCGATTATCGCGACCATATCGGGGTTGCGTCGAGACCCTGCGGGAGGGTCTCAGCTCCCGCAAGCCCGAGTGGACTTCCTGCTCTAATAGAGCAGGAAGTCCACTACTGACATCACGAGTGATGTCAGTAGGGCCGCCGACAAATGGCAGGTGTTCCTAAGGGAACGCCTGCGTTTGTGCAGCCAGCCCCCCTCCCTGCCTACAAAACGGGGCGAGCTGTCAATCAACATCGACAGCCTTCTTGTAGTGAGCGAAGGAGCTGCTGTCGCTCGCTGGGGCTCGCGCATGCGCATGCCGGAGGCGGCGCACATGCAGTGGGGGAACATCGACCCGTTTGCGAGCGCTATGCACTCGCGAGTGGGTCTGAATTAGGCCCTCAGTGCCCTCATCCCTCTTTTTTAGCCCCTAGCACTGTCCATTTCACCAGTGCTCATCTCTCTCGTCTCCTACTCAAATTCAGCAGCTCTGACACGGTTGCTCACCCCTACGTGTGAAGAACCGCACTGTGAAAACTTCACATCAAGGTCCAACCTCTGCCACTTCAGATTCACCCCTTTCTGTTAAACAAAACGTCGACTTTACTACTAAAAATTTGCTAATTTGGCAAAAAAATTAGGTGATGTGAAATTCAAGTTCATTTTTGTCGTGGAAATGCCTTGGTGGCCCTCTCCACCCCTGTATCTCCTTCAAAATTCTCATCTCTTGCCTACACAGAAAAGTGAGACAGCGCGAAACGCGTTGGTCAGCGCCAAGCGGGACCGCCGTACCGGAAGTGTACGACCGAGTGCGGAGGAGACCAGCCGGGAGAAGAATCGGAGCATCCTAAGGTAGGATTAGGGACAGTTAGTAGTTAGAGCCCAGCGAATGCCCATCTCCACCAGGCTTACTTTTGGAATCCTACAAACGAGCACACACGCACATACTTCAACAAAAGCTATAAACATGAACTTTTTATGAGAAAAAAGTCCTAATTTGTTTTTAACATTTATGTCATTGCATTCGTTATGTATATCATTGTTTTTTCTTCTATTTATTTTCCATTTACTATTTATAGTTTGACTAAATTTAATCACTAGACAAAGACAGAACATTCACAGTAATATGTAGATAACATTAATTAGTAGAGTATATCAGTCATATCCTCTTATGTGGCATCTGTACAATAAATGTCCAGCACTTCTCTTTTCATTGCATATAATTTAGGGGCCCCATGTTACACTTATCCTGTTTTTTAATTAGTTTTTGATGGGGGGGGGGGTTATAATATAAAGTGGTTTCAAAAACTTTTTAGGAGCAACAGTGATTTTTTTAAATTTAATTTTATTTATATTTTTCAGTATCTATATTATATAAAAGTGCAATTATTGGATGTATTTCTCCATTTTAGCATTAGTTCCTATCATCTACCTATTAAATAACTAAGGGCGGATTCAGAGAAGGACGCAATGGCAAGGTTCCGCAAGTTGAGCGATTATCTGTGATCTGCGCAGTATCTGCGCACTGCAAATACCGTTGTTGATCGCAGCGAGAATTTATTTGCAAAGTGATTGACAGACAGGGACCGTTTGTGGGCGACAATGGGGAGGTGGCAACTCAAACACAGGCGCGTGGCGACCATTTTCAGGGGCATCTCAACCTATGACTGTGATCCCGTGCGTAGTAAAAATGGCTCCGGAGTCTCAGTTTTAGCGGCCATTCTGTGCAACCATAGGGTTACTCAAAGTCCTATAATCAACTAATCTGCGACCAATTCTGCATCTTTCTAATCAATCTCTTTGATTTGCGAAGCCGCCAGCAGGGATGCCGGACTGTAGATAGACAGAAATTAGTTAGACAATGTCTAGATCGACCCCAGTTGTTAGACAGTCAATAGATCGACAGGTACAAAAGGTCGACAGGTAGTAAAGGTCGACACACTAAAGGTCGACATGTAAAAAGGTCGACAGGGTCAAAAGGTCGACATGGAAATGGTCAACGCTTTTTTTTTTTTTTGGGATTAGGCACTTAAGATGAGCCAGTGTCCAACGTCATTCCCTACCATCCAACGTCATTCTCTACCATCCAAGTGGGCATGGAGGGGGAATAAATCCATGTGGCGAGCGAAGCGAGCCACCGTGCCCGCAGCGTGGCGAGCGAAGCGAGCCCGCAAGGGGCCGAATGGTATTTATGCAAAAAAAATATATATTTTTTAAAATGTGTCGACCATTTCCGTGTCGACCTTTTCAATGTCAATCTTTTGTCCCTGTCGACCATTTGCACCTGTCGACCTTCTTACATGTCGACCTTTAGTGTGTCCACCTTATTGACTGTCTAACAACTGGGGTAGATCTAGACATTGTGTAACAAATTTTTGTCTATCTCTTATACCACACCCGCCACCAGGCATCTCAATACAAATCCCAGCGGCTGCGTCATTTACTTAATTTCGCAGAGCTGCGGCGTACATATTCACAACAGCGGTGGCATTAGCACCCATTGCCGGAATCAGGCCCTTACGTACAAAACATTGTCATAAAAGTTCCAATTTATAATGAGGATGTTGTTTGGTAAAAATGTTCACGCACTTTAATATGAATTACAGTCAAAAAAGTAGGTTTTTCAAATTGTAAAAAATTGTTTTAACTTAAGTTATTATCTGCCACATCATTTAGTACAAATAAAAATAAAATTTTCAACTGTTAAAACCACGCTCATTCTGTATTCATATTTCCGTGTAGTTTTTTTCTTATTTTATTTTATTTTTTATTTTTTTAGATTGTAAAGAAAAACTACAAACAAGAATCCTATAATACTCATCATGGCTATTTTGTGTCATAGGCATACATGTGTTCATCTGTGTATGTAGAATATGACTTACAGAACAGGAAATTGATTCAATTACCATTACTCCACAAGACATTTTAATAGACTACCCCCCTCTAACTCAGATATATTATTATTATTCACACCCTATGTGCCTCACAGACAGGGAAGAGTCCTGGAGGTAGATGTACTAAAGCTTCTAAAACAGACAAGTATTGGTGTTGCCCATAGCAACCAATCAGATTCTAGCTAACATTTCTCTATTGCATTCTAGAAAATGATAGACAGAATCTGATTGGTTGATATGGGCAATCCCACCACTTGTCTGTTTTAGAAGCTTTAGTAAATCTCCCCCCTGGAGCTAGAGGATTGCAAGAACTGCCTTAAGTCAGGAAGACGAGAGGCATTTGGTCATCAGCACCAACTAACAACAAACCTCCAGAACACAAACTTTCAATGAGAGCACCGTAGTTTACAGTACGCTGTCCATCTAATGTATCTGTATGGTACTTAATAAGCTACTGGGTACCAACAATGTTTGGTATCCGTATTGTACTCAACGATGAGCTACTGTCGAGAAACCTCACTGCATTAATTACAATTAAACCATGTTCATTTAGAAACTTTAAAAGTTGTGGGTCATTTATTACGGCAAAGATGCCGTGTTTTATAGTTCTCTGATTTACTTTGAGTCTGTAATTGACAATGTTCCTATTATACAACAAGGAATGACACTATCCAATAGGTTCATTTTAAATCCTTTAATGCTCAAGCCACCGGTAAAACCAATTCAGTGAGTGAAGAATATGAGCTAACAATCTAACCCAGCACTCGCAAAATAAGTGGCTGCTTTGTTTGCTCTATATGTAGGCACCAAGGGCGCAGTACTGTATATCCATGTGTGTGCCCTCCCAAAGCCTAAGTGCATCCCGCTGTAACAAACCTAGCAGTTACCATGACTTTTTAGCAATCAGGAAAGTGGTACCTACTGTACAGACAGTTAGTGACACTGACAACATCCTGCGACACAATACAACAGATACTTCCAGGGTAGAGCATTAAACAGGAGGGTAACTCACAGTCCACGTGGCCGACTTAGCGGTGCTGGATTGCTGGAACGTGACTTCGAAGGTGTGCGGTCCTGGATAGTCTGTATTTGACGGGATGACGGGAGCGGGAGACATGGCGTCAAAGGTCGAGCTGGGCTGCGAGTAGGGGGAATGCGTGGGGACATTCGAGTTGTGCTCGGGGTTGTAGGGACTGGTCGAGGCTGCCCTGCTTCCGATGCTCTGATCCATGCCGTTGTTCAGCAAATTAAACTGGGACTGTAAGAGAGTGGAGAGGGGAGGAGGAGAGAACACACAGGTAAGTACGGTACAAGCATCAGCTGAATTTCAGTACTGGCGGTGTCTTGTTACAGGATTCTTAAAGGACATGCTGGCTTTGGAGCCATTGCAAACATTTCCTGAGGGTTTTTCCTGTTTTTTTTTTTTTTTTTCTAACAGGTCAACACTTGTAAGAGGATAGAGTGACAGGTTTTGTTGTGAGCAGGAATACCTCTGTGCGAGTCAACACAAGGTGCACTCAGCAGCTTAAAAGGCTGGGAAAAGTATTAAGGCTCCTTTGTAGAATTACAACTCAACTGATTAAGCTGAGAACTAAATGGAAAACACATCACACTCAGACGCACCATTGAGCATGAAAAATCGGAGCATTCCACAAAATACCTAAAGTTTAGTTATTGGTTACATTCGCAAAGATGCGATAAAATGCAGGGTTCTACTCACCTCAGGTGTGGGGTTTACTGAGACAAAGGCTCGTATTCAATTTGAGTCGAAAAGTCCGTATCCGCGAAAAAGGATCGCCAATGACGTCATTTCGACCAGGCGGGAAAAGTATCGCCGTATTAGATTTCAAAGACTTTTCGCCTAGGCGGAATGTCCATGCAATGTAATAGGCGAAAAAGTTTTGCCTATGAATTGCAGGCGGAAAAAAGTGCAGAATTTGGGTTTTTGGGTGCAACATTGCGGGAACTCCCGTGCAGGTTTTAGTCAGTCCCCCAAAGGTAAACTGTGTCAAAAAATTATTAAAAAACACTTTAGAACACCCCAAGAATGTACTTTCATTTTGGGAGCGAAAAAGTTCAAAGTTGGGGGACAAACTTAAAAACTAGCGAAATAAACTCAGGGGGGTCCCCCAAGTATACCCCAGGTGTTTTTTACTTTGATAGTGCTTCCGGCAGGTGGATTTTTCACGATTTTTTAAACTTTACTTTAGCACCTTTAAAATATGCTACCCCCCATTTTCAGGCACCCAAAATTTGCTGGGACTAGTCATTTTCACCAAAAAAACCTTAAAAATGCTATTCTTCACCCCTTATGCAAATACGTAAAACAGCACCTATTGAGACCATTTAAATACCCCAAATACCTTCAGCAGGCCAATTCGGGGGTATCCATAGTGATCACCCATGTCAGTGCATCTTTTGGGGGGTGTCAGGCTGATTACCCCATTTTGGAGAGGACTTTCCGCCTGTTCAAGTTTCACCGGGTGGCGTTTTCAAATACTTTCAAATTGAATACGGGGAATCGCCGGGACGCGCGCGAAAAGTTTCCGCACCCAAAACACGCGATATAGGCGAAAAGTCCGGCAGGTGAAAAAGTATCGCGGGAGAGAATGACATTGAATGCGGGCAAAAGTCGTTTTGGATGAGGCAACCTGTAGCATTACGGTCATTGGCGAACTCTGCAGACAAAACAATACAGGCCCCTAACTACAATTCTGTAGGCGACATACACTGTACTGGTCAGATATACAAAGCAGAGGCTTACATAATAAAAGATGTTACGATGAGGAGAGCGCCACTTAATGGATTCTACACATGGAAAAATGACCTCTTATTTCCTCAAATCAAAATGGCATTAGTCATACTCTAGAAAAATAATTTCAGCTCTGTAGAGAAATAGTGTGCGGCTTTAACCACCCTCATATATGAGAAACTGCAGAGACGGAGCGCAAAATTGGGTTTCATATCTGCAATTAAGTGGAGACCGGTACCTCCAAGCATACTAAGGAACAAGCCTCAAATCAACAAATTGTCAGATGTAATCATGACAGTCCTGATATGTCCAAGAGATTACATTACCTTACCTTGTACTAAGGGCCTGATTCAGAGCCGCTCGTAAGCGGCCGCTCGTTCGCTCCGAGCAATGTTTGCCCAACTGCGCATGCGTACGGATCGTTATACGCATGCGCGAACCAGTCGGTGCGGTCGAAATTCATGTGCTCGCAAAATAGCGAATGCCTGAAAATTTGAGTGACAGAAAGAGGCGTATGTGGGTGGTAACAGGGGAAGGTGCTTGAAAACGGGGAGTGGAGATCAGAACGCAGGCGTGCTTAAAGGTCAAAACGGGCGTTTTATGGGTGTGCATAATTAAAACAGCAGCGTCATTGACCACGTCACTGGGTTATTTTATAGCCAGAACTGCTCGCAAGATTGTGGTAGGAAAAACCAACCACAAGAATAGCGAGCAGTTCATACGCTGGTCGATGTACTCGATTAATTTAATAAATAGCGGACATGACGTAGAATGCGAGCGGCCAGGGGGCGTATTTTTCCAAAAAACGACCGCAAGTTTTGTTCGCTCGTTGAGACCTAGAGGTGTGAACAGACCGCAAAGAGCGAACGGTTCATTTGAATAGCCACCCCTATTTTCTAGACCAGTGAGCGCTAATTGCGTCCGGCTCTGAATCAGGTGAATGAGGTGCGTTACACTACAGAACCCCCTCCCATACTTAAGTGTGTGCATATGTCGACCTCCCCACATGCACAGGAGACAATAATTCAATTTTCCAAAAAGAGAACGACCTGCTCCCCCCCTCTCCAAATTTTGATTGCATGTTACACCTCTACTTGTACCCCACAAGGTAGTTCAGGCAGCTTCAATAAGTAATTCTATTAAATATAACCCAAGATAACCCTAAGGGTCTAGTTGAATACAAGTCAGTTTTGTAGACGCGTTTCGCGAGGCTGAGCACACAAAACTAAGGGGGATTCAGGCGGACGCAAGTCAGTTGCACCTCAAGGGACGTGACTGGTGGTAATGGGGCATCTGTATGTAGGCAAACGTTACAGAGATGTATGGGATTGCGGACTATTCACAGCAGTGCGTTAGCGGATTTTCTCCTGTTTGGTTACTTTTTTTGTGCAGCATGGATAGGGCTGGTGCGTGCAATAATACCATGATAACAGCGATCAGGCGACGGAGGTGTGTGCCAGTCAGCTTACCGGTGAATTTAAGAATTTAAGCTAAATGCACACAATGCGGGAGCAATTGCCGATGACATGCTTTCAGTCCTAAGTGTAATACTAAAAAATAAACATAAAACTAATAGAGATATCTAAATACAAGGAGCAATGTGGTATAAATGTACACACATTAGGGGGTAAATGGTATAAATGTACACACATTAGGGGGCAAATGGTATAAATGGGGTATTTGGAATACATTAATTTTAACATGGTTTTTATATTTAACAAAAACACCCTCTTCTATCAGAATTCAAAACAAAATTTCATCTCTGCCTTGAAACTTGATCATTTTAATTATAGGACAAGCTCTTGACAGTCGCTAACAACACCCGTAAAATAAACGCAGCTGAAAGTAAGGTGTCGGCGATGTGTTTATTACAAATAGGACTCATTATGTCCCATTATGTAGCTGTGGACGGACCAGTGGTATAATCTGAGTTAGGGGCTCCAGACTTCAACAAGATTGTGTTACTGACCCTGAATAATGTGTGTTCCACGCATTATAGAGGCAGACAATGCTTGTGGATTACAGGTAAATGCAGTTTGTTTATTAGTGTAAGTGCCTTTGGGGATGTAGACACAGAACTGAATGTAAAGGGAAAATAGGGGGAGGGATTGAAGACCCCATCAACTCTCATCTCCCCATTTGGCAGAAAAGTTGCATTTTACACAAAGGTAAACAGCAGACCTGGAATTTTATTCAATAATGCAAATAAAATCTATTGCTGATTCAGAAAGGATATAGTGGATGAGTTATGTGATAATGCATCCTCTAAATGCAGTTATTGGCCTCAGGCAGTCCTAGGCCCGCTTGTGCCCCTCTCAACTTTCATCAGCACCCCCAGCTCCTTATTCTAGCTTGTAACTCTTGTGTAACATGCCTGCTGGTAAGTTATTACAAGTAGGTGTCTCTGAGTAAATGCATATCTATATTATAAGCGAGAAAGTGTGTGTCTGTCTGTCTATCCTTTATGCAAGGCCAGAGTTTTGTACTTAGCTCCACCAAATTTGGCATGGTGGTGTAGTTTGACCAGGATTAGGTTTTTGGCTATGTTTGAAGTTTGTTAGGACAATGGAGGTCCACCAAGTAGGCCATAGAGTCTCTGTTTTGAAATATTGCTTTAAGCAAGTTCGCTTAGGATGTCTTCCAGTGCCTAAAACTGCAGTGAAGGCACACGCTGATACGTACCAGTGGAGGACAGGCAGAGCTCCAACAGAAGAGATGTGAGCCGGAGGATCAACTGTCACACTGCACCTGCACTGACAGATACTCATTTCCTCTAAGCACATTTTCAAATGTCATGGTCTCCAGTGTTGGTCTGCAGTGTAAAAAAATGAAGGCTGCACATGTACTTAAAGGTCCATTCTTCAACCCAGGCAACGTAGGGTATCCCAGCTAGTATGCATACAATTATACTGTTTTTAAATTATTAATGCTATTAAGGGTGTTGTGTGGCTCTCCTGAAGGTAGGAGGACCGCCCAAGCACCTCCTGAACCGTATCAGGTTGCCAACCACTGTGCTCTAGTGTGAAATACCAGGCTATTAGAAGTCACTGAGGAGTTCTATGATCATATAGGCAGAATTCATTTATAATACAGTAGTAATTGCCATACTGATCCTCTACTTTTGTTTAAGATGACCTCTGGTGGACATGGGAAGGGATAGGTGTTACATGGCACTGTGAATAGCTTCAATGCAGCCCTGCCACTACAGCGATTGCTGTCCCTTTAACTGACCTTACCAAGGGTAAACAGTCAGTTATGGTTACGTGGAATTCTGAAGCAGAAAAGGTTTTTCAAACGTTGAATGTGGCGCTGTGCACCCAACCAGTCTTGAGGACACCTGCCTTTAAAAATTAATATGTCGTACAGACATATATATCAGCTGTAGGGATAGCAAAGGTGGTGAAGGGCATCCTCTTACTTAAGTAGGAAATTGAATATACAAAGAAATTATGCCACTATTGAAAAAGAAGCATTGCCAATTAAGCGGGCAATGATTGATTACAGATCTTGCTCCGTTGAAGTGGATGGCTGCAAATAAAGAAACCAAGTGGTGAATTACTAGATGGTTCTTGGCATTGCAACATTTTAAGTTTTCAGTAGAGCATAGGTCGGGAAGCCAACTAGCCAGCGCTGATACTTTGTCCCTTGTTTTTTACTTAGAGGCTACAAGTGTTCCATGCCACAGGACGAAACAGAAGGGGGGATAGGTCGTCAAGTGGAGATATATATGCCCCAGACTTTTAGCTTCTGTCTGGTACTCCGAAGCTAATTAGCAACCTTGATTGCCAGACCACCTGTGAGAGGTTGATAAAGGGTGTTACAGTCACTGTAGTCAGTCTCTTACTGCCTTGGGAACAGAGACAGTGTGATTACTGAATGCAAGTGCTGTGCTTAAGACTTTGGTTTTGTGAGAGGGATGTTTGATTCTCTCAGAGCAGAGGGACCTATAATTTTGTTTAGTTAGAGCCAGACAGGCCAGGATTTACTTTTATGGTAGGTTTACTTTTGTGCTGCTAATAAAACTAGGGGTGGATACTTGTACCGAGGCCCTGGACTGGTGCACTCGTACCATTGCTATGAAGGGGTGCACTTTGTCTGCAACAACGTTTAGGTACAGATGAAGCCGCCGCCATCGTTGCCGTTATGCGAGCACATTGTGGCATGGATGGCGCGACTACTGTGCTTGCGTCTATGGCGTGCACGTGCGTATTCACACGTACTCCATAGACTGCAATGGGGAGAACGCCGGCCACACCTAGTCGCAGCCCGGCGGGAGCTGCGCTATGCCACGAAGAGTGATGCGGCAACGGTGACGGTGGCTACATCTGTACGTGTAAAAGTAACATCCACATGAATGCCAGAACCCAAGGTTTCCCAGCAGAACATTGCATTGAGCCTCACACTGCCTCAGCTGGCTTGCCTTTTTATCATTTATTCTCTTCCGTAAACTAAGCACACGCACCCGGCCAGCCACATGATGTAACAGAAGACATCGTTCATCAGACAAGGCCACCATCTTGCATTGCTCCATGGTCCAGTTCTGATGCTCATGTGCCCATCGTAGATGCTTTTGTTTGGTGGACAGGTGTCAACATTCCTTCCCAATGCGCCTCAATGACCCTTGGGCGTTCATGACCCAATCTTCAGTTCACCAGTTGTGTTTCCTACTTTTGGCAGGTACTAACCACTGCATACTGGGAACTTGTCATTTTGGAGATGCTCTAACCCAGTCACATATATGCACTTTATTGAGAGCCCGGACTTTGCTCTCCCATTGCAGTTTCAATTAAAATTTAAATAAAAAATAAAACTGCTGTAAAATAGAACACAATATAAAAACTATTTTAATATAAACTTCAATGGAAAAAAATGCTTCATCTAATTAAACAAAGCCTTTTTTTTCCTTTACTGAGCCGCAATATTGCCATCTCAAGATAGAGATACAGGTAACACTGCAATCCTACTTACATAAGCATCCAATAAAGAATATCACTAGGTATAGCCATTGCCAGCCGTGGGGCTCGTAAATAGTGAGCCCTATCTCTGGTGAAAAGGGTGTTTAGGGCTTCTCTCCATATGATAAATAGACCCCTTTGCCTTTAAATATGATAAACTACTTCATTCAGTGTGAAAAGCAGTATCAGGTCATTATGTACTGGGTGAAATGGACCATGTTAGAGAGATACTTATCTATCATTTCCAGATTATTTGTCACTTTCACTCAATCTCCCTTTTTGAAACAGAAACCAACGCAATAGCTCACAGTTAATGAGGCAGTTACTATTTTCTGAGACCACTTCCAGGACTGAAAAGAAAAAAAACACCCTGTGTAATTCTGTGATGTCACCGCTGGCACAAGTCAAACAGCTAAATATTTTCTACAATCTATTATAATTTATCATAATACTAACGACCCACTTCGCACGGGAGAAATTTAAATTTTACGGCCATAGTTATTCTTATAAGATTGCCTTGTAGAAGACATTAGTTGTTGCTCCTCCTGAAGTCAACACGAAAAGATTTATGCTGGGTACACACGTAAAGATTTTCTGTCCAACCATCCAACTAGTTGATGGGTTGGAATGAAAATCTGGTAAGGTAAGAAAGCAAATGACAATCAGCAATATGCTCCTAAACGCCGGAAAATGGACAAAAACTCTTGTTTGAACAAATTGTTTAGATCAAACATTTAACAAACTTGTCTGACGACCATTTTCATCTGTTTTCTGGCATTTAGGAGCAAATTGCTGATCATCAGTTACTCCCATATGTTACCAGATTTTCATTCCAACCAGTCAACTAGTTGGATGGTTGGACAGAAAATCTTTACACGTGTACCTAGCCTTAGTTTTAAAGTGACACACAGAAGGGCCACGTAAAGTTATCCGTGAGCAAAACAGTCTCCACTCATGTCAACTCCAGCAGGCTAAGTGTCTGTCTGAAATTTTGATTTAGTAAATAGGGCTTAAATCAATTTTTCTAGAGAAACCGGATAATACGTATCAATCTCTACATGGTCTAAAATAAGGTCCATCATTGTAATATATCTTTAACGGTTTAGGCAACGTAAGCCAAGAAATCGCTCAGACATATGTTTTTTTCATTGACTTGCTTCACTAAAATCGTCACTGCACGGCTCCCTTGTGTCCTACATTAATGTGTCATACACCTAATCCTTCCTCCACAAATGCTCTATAGGATAGTGAAAACTGCATCACAATCCGTTCAGTGGTTCTCGAGATTAGCCCAAACAGACAGACGCCTACCAGGGACTTTATTTTATACTATGTAAAGATGTAGATCCAGAATATGGATTATACTAGTCAGTGTGTATGGCTGAACCGGAAAATGTAGTAATCTGCACTAGACTATAGCAACCAATGATGCCCCTAATTGTCTAACTTCAACTATACAAAGAAAACCACAACAGCTATTTAGTTGATACGGGTCATTTGCAAACTTTGCACCTAAATGCAATGATAGAAAATAAGCCCCACTATAGGGTTACATTTATGCAAGCGGCGGGGTAGGTGTGGTTCAGAGCCCGCCGGATCCTGCTGTCAATCTATCCCGAAAAGGCACTATTTACTAAAGGTCATTTTGACCTTATAAATAGAATCTATTGTCGATCCCCGACGGTTTCTAAGCCCCTATCCTGCCTGGATCCGCTGCGGTTCGCAAGCCCAGCACAGATCCCTACGATCTGTGCAAGCTTGTATAGTGTAAAATATAGTAAATAAATTAAATGTCAAAAATGTAAAAGAAAAAAAAAAAGTGGGGATCCCCCGCCCCAATTCTTAACCAGTCCTGCGTAATTTAGACTAGACTGGTGTTGCATGGGAATCCCCCCTATTTTTCAATCAGAACTAGGCTGAAACAGCTTGGGCTGGTGACACTATAGCAGGGAGTCACACAGTTAGGGGTCCCCCCTGCTATAATGACAATCGACCCTACACTACCCAGCCCAGGACTGGAATCCCTAGGGAAGTGGGAACCCTTGAAAAAATTAAGTTCTCGGTCTCTAAGGAAAACCATCCCTGGGCTAAAATCTCTTATTCGTACCCCTGGGGTTTTGGAGGTAATATAGTGTTATTATTAATATTGGTCTTTAAATGTGGACTACTGGTCCCAGCAATTCTGCTCCACACAATCACCCCCCATCCCACCCTATTTTTCCTACCTGCCTAGGCTAAATAACCCAGGGCTGGTAATGAAAGGGAAGGGGAACCTCACATAGGGTCCCTGTTTATCAGCTGCTCACCTTCATCCTAAAAGACAAATACCGGAGGTCATTCCTGTGGCTACACTTGAAGCACCGGTCCTACTGCAACTTTGACCAGAGACAGAAGGGAGTCATAAAAAAATTCTATTGTAGCATTAAATAATGACATCTCAGTATTTACCATTGGCAGAGCTTAAAAAGTAACATTACTCTAGATAAAAAGTAACTTATGCACAATGCACAAAATGTTTGCACAATTATCTGTCTTCCACTAAATAAACAGTCTGACTGCTCCATCACTAATATACTGAGCACATTATACTTAGAGAAGGGTAAAAGGGTGAAGGTTCACTTAAGGAACAAAGTATCAAGAAACGTATATGTGTTTTCTGTCTGTGGACTCTCTGCTGTGCTTTTATGTTTATACTATATCTCAGTATCTAAAGACTTATTGGACCTTACTGCTATACTGATATAACCAATGGCATAGCCAGCCTTTGACATTAGGAGGAGCATTGATGGAAAAATATAGGTGCCCCAGGCCCGGGTTTTTCAACAGTTAAATGTCAACATTGAAATAAATTATATACATCCAAATGACATCAATAATTACCCCTGACATTATGTTAATACCCCCCACCCCACACACAAACAAAACACATTACAGAAAGGTTTACAGCAACAAAGCCAGAACTCAGAGATCATACAGTAAATAGAACAGAATGGGTATGAAGTCCCGGTGGTTGGTTCACAACCCGACGCCGGCAGCCTGAAGGAAGAAGATCCCGACAGGTCAGGGAAGTACCCTCTCCCTACTCCTCTCCCTCCCTTAGTGGTGCCTAACCCTAACCTCCCCCTTAGTGCCTAACCCTAACCAGCCCCCCCCCTCTGGGAGTGCCTAACCCTAACCCCCCTTACCGCACCCTAAACCTAACCCTCCCGGGGGGGTGCCTGACAGCTGAAAAAAACCTAACCCAAAGCCTGCTATGCTCCCTAAACCTAACCCCCCCCTGCGGCTAACGATAAGGGCGCCCCGGACTTACCTCGTTCGGGCTGGCGTCCTTCGGTGTTCCAGCATCGGGATTAAGATAGACGTCGGTATTTCGATGCCTATCTTAAATCCCTTGTCGGGATTCGGATATCAGTATTGAGACCAGTGGACGCAACATAACTCCAATCCAATAGAACATCCCAGTGATCACCATACAGTATACACAGCATCCCAGTGATCACCATACAGGACACAAAGCATCACAGTGATCACCATACAGTACACACAGCATCCAAGTGATCACCATACAGGACACACAGCATCACAGTGATCACCATACAGTACACACAGCATCCAAGTGATCACCATATAGTACACACAGCATCCCAGTGATCACCATACAGTACACACAGCATCCCAGTGATCACCATACAGGACACACAGCATCCAAGTGATTACCATATAGTACACACAGCATCCAAGTGATCACCATATAGTACACACAGCATCCAAGTGATCACCATACAGGACACACAGCATCGCAGTGATCACCATACAGGACACATAGCATCACAGTGATCACCATATAGTACACACAGCATCCCAGTGATCACCATACAGTACACACAGCATCCCAGTGATCACGATACAGGACACACAGCATCCAAGTGATCACAATACAGTACACACAGCATCCCAGTGATCACCATACAGTACACACAGCATCCCAGTGATCACCATACAGTACACACAGCATCCCAGGGATCACCATACAGTACACACAGCATCCCAGGGATCACCATACAGTACACACAGCAGCACAGTGATCACCATACAGGACACACAGCATCCCAGTGATCACCATACAGTACACACAGCATCCCAGGGATTACCATACATGACACACAGCATGCCAGTGATTACCATACAGGATACACAGAATCATAGTGGTCATCGTACAGTTCACACAGGATCACAGTGACTGACACATGGTGCACACAGTATTGCAGTGAAAGCCATACAGTACAGCATCTCAAATTAATATAATCAATGTGTTACAATTTATGTAATATTTATAGTTTTATATGTAATACTTAACCTTTACATAAGTAAAGGCCAAAGGGGGGGGGGAGCGGGCACTATTTTACCTGGGCCTATTTGAGGGGCCCGGGTCCGGCAGGCCACCCCACACTCCCTCCCCTCGCAGCCACTACTTAGTTGCAGCAGCCTGTCTCCCCAGCCTAACACACACGCTACTGTCACGCTGTGTGCTGGGCTAGGGAGAGAGCAGCAGTCAGCTCTCTCTCTCTCCCGGCGCTATATGTACGTGGGGAGAGTGATTGCGCCCCCACCCTTGGACACCGGCGCTGCAAGGATTTTATTTTTTTCATCTTTTGCAAGGATGGGGTCTGGTCCCACCTCCCCGGACTGGCCACGCCCCCTCCCTGTACCTGGGCCCAGAAAAGCTGTCAGCAGCCCTGTGTGTGTATGTATGAATATATATATTGTGGTGAGAGGGGTGGTCTCTCACCTGAATTGCCCACATTCTGGTGGGATAAGCTCCCTCCAAGGAACAGGAAAACAAGACCAGCACATTCGGCAGTTACAATAGAGGTTTGGAATTCCGGGTTTTCTGAGCTGCACAGCTCAAAGTGGACTTATGGAACTCCTTGTTTTCCAGGTCGCCCAGGGGCAGCATGAAGTCAGCAGCACAGGAAGGGTTTAAAACTCTCACACACATGATGCTCCTTGCTCCTGATGCCGGACAAACTGGCCAGGTGATAGGCTGGGGGGGGGGAGTGGTTAGCATTAGGGTGTCAGGACCTGGAGGGTCCACAGACATTAGCACAAGGAGTACTGAGACATTTACTTTTATGTTTATTTGCTTATTTTCTGTTTTGTACCTGTGTGTGTCCAGGCCTATGCTCACGTATGCTGACGTGCAGTGTTTGCTGCTATTAAAAAGCCACTGCTTTACCAAGTGTTACAATATAAATATATATATATAATCTCTTTTTCTTTATTTAATTTATATATATATGGTTGGGTATGAAATCCCGGCTGTCGGGATGCCGATGGTCAGAATACCGACAGCAGCATTCAGACAGCCAGAATCCCGACACCCATAGGAAGTCACGGTAAGTATTTTTCTAACCCCTAATCCTTACACTCCCTACCCGGTGCCTCACCCTAACCTCCCCCCTAGTGCCTAAACGTAACCTCCCCCTTCCCTCACCCTAAACCTAACACCCCTCCCCGGTCCCTAAACCTAACCTCCCCCCCTAGTGCCTAAACCTAACCTCCCCCTCCCTGCACCCTAATTCTAACACTGCCTACCCGGTGCCTAACCCTAACCCTCCCCCTAATGCCTAACCTTAACCCCACTACCTAACCCTAACCTCCCCCTAACACCCCGATACTTACCTAAAGGATGCTGGCGGTTGGGATACTGGTGCTGTGATCTCGACCTGCAGGGATTTCGGCGCCGGTATTCAGACCGACTACATCCCATATATATACTGTATATATATAATCCATGTGCTTGCATTTACGTAGATGTAATCAACATAGAGGTGCAGATACTCCAAGATATTCCGCAAACAAACCCTTGTGTGGATGTCTTCATAAACAGAAGTTGAAGAAAAGGGCACTCACCAATTTTTTTTAAAAATCCCCCAAAAAGTGCTGTTTTATTACCATCACAGCCATAGAAAACTAGTCAAATAGTAGGTCAACGTTTTGGTTCTTTTCAAGACATATCAAAATACATCTGTTCGGTGAAAGAACTAAAATAGGTGTAACCGAAGCTGTTTTAACACGTATCCCTCCCACGTAGGATTGACCACACGCCAGTGATTTGACCCAATCCTGATATTTGGGAAACAATAATAATGCCCAAGAATGATCGTAATAAAATTGACAGTAAAATTGTCATATAAATATTAACTAGACAAGTTCTAAAAATCTAAATTTTGAATTAATTAAAATGATGTCCTTTTAGGTGTGCGAGTGAGTGACCTGAGCATTTTCTTTTGTGAATTCTGCTGACACTATATTAATCCAAGTAAGCATAATAATTATATTGTATGTCTTTTCATGGTGATAAATAATGGCTGGAAAAAAAAAACACCTGTCAACATGCTACAGATAAAATATATATACGTGCAGACTATCATTTCTTATTGTGGCAGTTAATAAAATCAACCTGGACAAGTATTTATTTATCTCATTCTCCTATCTCGATTGGAGGAAATCTGCGGGGACTTGTGTGAGAGCGGCCCCATATTTGCTTTCTAATTATCCCTGAATGGAGCTTGCAAAGATTGGAGAGATAAGTATCCCCAGCCCACAGGCTACATATAGCAAAGCGGTTTATCAGTATAGTGATCAAATGTGTAATGACGGCTTGTAAGTATCAGACGGCGCACAAAGGTTTCACTAACTGTCATGTCACTATAGTGTGGAAGTGGGGATAGTTCTTAATGCATTTCCCAACTATATACACAAGTGATGATGACAAGTATAGAGACCTCTAACTTTGAATTCCCGAACGTACGAGTTTTCACTTTCTGAATGATTCTTAGGTGTTCCTGCAAGCAAGAGACTGAAATCTGGGTTGTTCAAACACTATATTTATACATTCTTGTACAGCCATGGCCAAAAGTTTTGAGTATGACACAAGTATTGGTTTTCACAAAGTTTGCTGCTTCAGTGTTTTTAGACCTTTCTGTCAGAGGTTACTATGGTATACTGAGGTAATATTACAGCATTTCATAAGTGTCATAGGCTTTTATTGACAATTACATTAAGTTTATGCAAAGAGTCAATATTTGCAGTGTTGACCCTTCTTTTTCAAGACCTCTGCAATTCACCCTGGCATGCTGTCAGTCAACTTCTGGGCCACATACTGACTAATGTCTGCCTATTCTTGCTTAATCAATGCTTGGAGTTTGTCAGAATTTGTGGGTTTTTGTTTGTCCACTCGCCTCTTGAGGATTGACCACAAGTTCTCAATGGGCTTAAGGTCTGGGGAGTTTCCTGGCCATAGACACAAAATTTTGATGTTTTGTTCCCCCGAGCCACTTAGTTGTCACCTTTGCCTTATGGCAAGGTTCTCCATCATGCTGGAAAAGGCATTGCTCGTCACCAAACTGTTTTTGGATGGTTGGAAGAAGTTGCTCTTGGAGGATGGTTTGGTACCATTCTCTATTCATGGCTGTGTTCTTAGGCAAAATTGTGAGGGATCCAACTCCCTTGGCTGAGAAGCAACCCTACACATGAATGGTCTCAGGATGCTTTACTGTTGGCATGACACAGGACTGATGGTAGTGCTCACCTTTGCTTCTCTGGACAAGCGTTTTCCCAGATGCTCCCAAACAATCTGAAAGGGGATTATTCAGAGAAAATAACTTTACCCCATTCATGTGTGGGGTTGCTTCTCAGCCAAGGGAGTGGTTGGGAGAAGTTGCTCTTGGAGGATGTTTTGGTACCATTCTTTATTTGTTCTTAGGCAAAACTGTGAGTGAGCCCACTCCCTTGGCTGAGAAGCAACCCCACACATGAAAGGTCTCAGGATGCTTTACTGTTGGCATGACACAGTATGAAGACTTTTGGAGGAAGGCCTGGTGTTGCCTGGGCAGCAAAGAAGCCACTTCTCTCCAGGAAAAACATCACGGACATACTGATTTTCTTCAAAAGGTACACGGATTGGACTACTGAGGACTGGGGTAAAGTTATTTTCTCTGATGAATCCCCTTTCAGATTGTTTGGGGCATCTGGAAAAATGCTTGTCCGGAGAAGGAAAGGTGAGCGCCACCATCAGTCCTGTGTCATGCCCAAAAAGGTCTAAAAACACTGAAGCAGCAAACTTTGTGAAAACCAATACTTGTGTCATTCTCAAAACTTTTGGCCATGGCTGTAGACCACGAGAATTAATGTTATTAGCTTTGTCAATAAGTGCTCTCTAATAGAGGAGTCTGAGACGATGGCTCCATTCATACTACAGATAGCTGAACAATGTTAAACAAATTTTGTTAGAAAATAACAAACAAAACATTAAGTAAGAGGCAATCGCACCCATTTCCCCACTTGTGATATTATTGACTTCTATAGTATCCATTAACGGCAACATTATCATAATTATCTACAAGGGCTGACATCTCCATCAGATCCAGTGGATGTTTATGTTGTAAATGTTACGCCAGGCACAAAGCAGAAATAATGTATATAGAATGTATATAGAAAAATACAGCGCAGGCTTCTTTTACATCACTTTCATAAACTGTCTAATTCTATTAATACACAGTTATGGCTCATATACACTAGACCAGGGGTAGCCAACCCTGGTCCTCATGAGCTACCAACAGTGCATGTTTTTTAGGTCTCCTCACAGAATCACAAGTGAAATAATTAGTACCACCTGTGGATGTTTTCAAATGTGTTAGTGAGTAATGACTGCACCTGTGCACCAGCTAGGTGATCTGGAAAACGTGAACTGTTAGTAGCTCTCGAGGACCAAGGTTGGCTACCCCTGCACTAGATGTGTGTATGAGCCGATCTCGTCAGCGAAAGACCCGGCGGGGGTGTCGGAATCAGCAAGTGCATACACACATGCCGATGCTGGCGACAATGAGCGATGGCAGGGGGATATCGCTCATGATATCCCCAGATTGTACAGCTGACTGGGGATAACGACCCGCGGGAGCGCGCATTGTTGGTTGTTCGGACCATACACACTAGACGATATGAACGATATATTGTTGAACAATATCGTAATCATTCATATCGTTCACTTTTATCGTCTAGTGTGTTCGCGGCATTAAAATGGAATTTATATGTGGGGCGCATTTATAATGCTGTAAATTTGCTCTGGTATTTTGGTACAGTAGGAAACTTTTCAGATGATAGTGAGAATAATATCTAATATGACCAAGGGCCATTCAGAATGGTACACTATATGCCAATGTGAGTGATTACCAGGTGTTGCACGCTGTGAGACTTTATTCAAGGGACGGTTTGTGGGAGGTAACGGGAGCAGCAGCAAGGAACACCCGCGTGTCGGGACCGTTTCGAGGGTGTGTCACAGCCTGCGTCTGCTATCCAGTATACAGGAAATATAGCTCAGGCTTCTCAGTTCTTGCTCTGGACTGCGACAATCTAATAATCTGCGACGGGTGCTGCTTCTTTCTACGCAGATGCTTGGATTTGCGATGCCTCCTGTGGGCACCTCAGTACATTCCTCGGCAGCTGAGGTATTTGCATATTTCCGTACATCCGCAGCATACAAATTTACAGCTGGGATAGCATTAGCGTACAATTTTTGAATCAGTCCCCAAGTTAGATATAGGAAGTGCAGCACACACACAACACACACGTATAACATTCAGTACAACAATACCACATCTCTACTGCTGCTCCCACTATATAACTCTCAGCCTGTGACTTCCTACTGCCTCCATTCCCCTCCTCACATCATGTCACTGCCCCTGTCACATGCAGCCCTGTCCTCACTAACACATCACTCATCTCCTGATATACTCTGTGCTGCTGGGGACCCTGCTCCTCCCACTATATAACGCTCAGTCTGTGGCTTCCTGCTGCCTCCATTCCCCTCCTCATATCATGTCACTGCCCCTGTCACATGCAGCCCTATCCTCACTAACACATCACTCATCTCCTGATATACTCTGTGCTGCTGGGGACCCTGCTCCTCCCACTATATAACTCTCAGTCTGTGACTTCCTGCTGCCTTCAATCCCCTCCTCATATCATGTCACTGCCCCTGTCACATGCAGCCCTATCCTCACTAACACATCACTCATCTCCTGATATACTCTGTGCTGCTGGGGACCCTGCTCCTCCCACTATATAACTCTCAGGCTGTGACTTCCTGCTGCCTCCATTCCCCTCCTCATATCATGTCACTGCCCCTGTCACATGCAGCCCTATCATCACTAACACATCACTCATCTCCTGATATACTCTGTGCTGCTGGGGACCCTGCTCCTCCCACTATATAACTCTCAGCCTGTGACTTCCTGCTGCCTCCATTCCCCTCCTCACATCATGCCACTGCCCCTGTCACATGCAGCCCTGTCCTCACTAACACATTACTCATCTCCTGATATACTCTGTGCTGCTGGGGACCCTGCTCCTCCCACTATATAACTCTCAGCCTGTGACTTCCTGCTGCCTCCATTCCCCTCCTCACATCATGTCACTGCCCCTGTCACATGCAGCCCTATCCTCACTAACACATCACTCATCTCCTGATATACTCTGTGCTGCTGGGGACCCTGCTCCTCCCACTATATAACGCTCAGTCTGTGACTTCCTGCTGCCTCCATTCCCCTCCTCATATCATGTCACTGCCCCTGTCACATGCAGCCCTATCCTCATTAACACATCACTCATCTCCTGATATACTCTGTGCTGCTGGGGACCCTGCTCCTCCCACTATATAACGCTCAGTCTGTGGCTTCCTGCTGCCTCCATTCCCCTCCTCACATCATGTCACTGCCCCTGTCACATGCATCCCTGTCCTCACTAACACATCACTCATCTCCTGATATACTCTGTGCTGCTGGGGACCCTGCTCCTTCCACTATATAACTCTCAGGCTGTGACTTCCTGCTGCCTCCATTCCCCTCCTCATATCATGTCACTGCCCCTGTCACATGCAGCCCTATCCTCACTAACACATCACTCATCTCCTGATATACTCTGTGCTGCTGGGGACCCTGCTCCTCCCACTATATAACTCTCAGCCTGTGACTTCCTGCTGCCTCCATTCCCCTCCTCACATCATGCCACTGCCCCTGTCACATGCAGCCCTGTCCTCACTAACACATCACTCATCTCCTGATATACTCTGTGCTGCTGGGGACCCTGCTCCTCCCACTATATAACTCTCAGCCTGTGACTTCCTGCTGCCTCCATTCCCCTCCTCACATCATGTCACTGCCCCTGTCACATGCAGCCCTGTCCTCACTACATATTTGCCTACTTTTGAAAAACCATTTCAGGGAGACTGTGAAAGCAGACATGTCGACATTCTGGCTGCCCCTTCCGGGAGGGGGGCAGCCAGATCGGCAAAATCAGGGGGCGTGGCTGAGTGATGTGGGCGGAGCGGGGGCGTGGCCACACAGGCACGTCATTTTGGCCCTGCCCCCGCTACACAATGCCGATAATCCCGGCATTGTGAAGCAGGGGACAGGGTCAAAATGATGTGATTCGGCATGAATCACGTCACAGACCCCCCCCCCCACTTCCTGGGGGATTCTCACTCATCGCAGGTTGGGACAGGAGGGGTCGGCAGCTTGCGGTAGACTTGCCTGCCTTCCCAGGAGGCCGCGAGCGGCACCCGATTTTCGGGAGGCTCCCGACCAAATCGGGAGGGTAGGCAAGTATGTGTGAAAGCAGCACCCATGAGCGCAGCGGTAAAGTGGACGTGTACAGCTACATCTGAGAGGTGTGCCATAAAACTGACTTACATCCACATGTAAACAAGCCCCAAAGCAGTTAGTAAGGTCTGTATCCATATAAGTGGCCACGAGAAACCTTATATGAAAATGCATGTAGCCATAGGGATCATTGTGCCTTATACGCAATGCAGGGAAATGGCACTGATTATACCATTTGAATGTATAGATCTCTGATTTTTTTTTCCCCAAGTATATAATAGCTACATAATGGGGGTAAGGTGCAATCAGGTAGATTGTTGGACTCTTCAGGGAGTCAGGGAGATTGCTACTATTTCCGGGAGTCTCCCTGACAATCAGGGAGAGTTGGCAAGAATACCTCACTAACACATCACTCATCTCCTGATATCAGGGGCGCCGAGAGGGGGGGGAGTGGGTACAGATTACCGGGGCCCAGCTTCCTGAGGGGCCCGGTGGGGGCCCGGGTCCGGCGCCGCTCCCCCTCCCTCACAGCAGCCCAGCACACAGCGTGTGCTGAGCTGCAGTGGAGACTGCTCGTGGCTGCTGAGCACCAGCCACAGCAGTCTCCTATGCCTGTGGGGGGGAGCGATCACACTGATCGCGCCCCCCCTGGCTTTGAGCAGGGCTGATGGGGCCCAGAGCGCCCCCCTCCCCACTGCAAATCTTTTTTTTTTCGGAAAGGGGGCGTGCCCACACCCCCTATTACCCGGGCCCGCCGTGGCTCTCAGCGGGCCTGCCTGATATACTCTGTGCTGCTGGGGAACCCTGCTCCTTCCACTATATAACTCTCAGTCTGTGACTTCCTGCTGCCTCCATTCCCCTCCTCACATCATGTCACTGCCCCTGTCACATGCAGCCCTGTCCTCACTGACACATCACTAATCTCCTGATATACTCTGTGCTGCTGGGGACCCTGCTCCTTCCACTATATAACTCTTAGTCTGTGACTTCCTGCTGCCTCCATTCCCCTCCTCACATCATGTCACTGCCCCTGTCACATGCAGCCCTGTCCTCACTGACACATCACTAATCTCCTGATATACTCTGTGCTGCTGGGGACCCTGCTCCTTCCACTATATAACTCTCAGTCTGTGACTTCCTGCTGCCTCCATTCCCCTCCTCACATCATGTCACTGCCCCTGTCACATGTTGCCCTGTCCTCACTGACACATCCCTCACCGCCTGATACACATGAGAACGTGGAAAGATGAGGTGCTATCTCCTGCTCCGTGGCACCAGTCGGATGGATGTCATGGTCACCTATCTTGCGCCTCTGTCACTCAACACTGGCACTTGTATCTTAGGAGATGGCAATAGAGTTGGTTTTGTCTTTCCAAGGTTTTCAATTATCGTTTTGTGCACATGTGAGAAGGGATTGTTATGACCCCTCCTTAGAGTCCTAGGGGACACAGCTAGGAGGGTGATGCAGGGGCGTTGCAAGGTGCATCACCTGGGAAGCGTATGAGAGACAGCTGTTTGACAGGTGTAGCCGTGATACCTGTGCGTACGGCTGCAGGCAGAGAGAGGTGTAATTTACTAGAGTATCACTAGAGATTTGGAGGAGATGCAAGTACAATATTCTTGTGCAAAATTATAATGTTTGAGTCAGCAGACAACTTCCTATCATCTTGAGACTGAATATTATATAAATATATCTATCTAACTCTATAGCTCTATATGTGGCTTCCTGCTGGCCCATTCCCTTCTGATGTTTTATATATATATATATATATATATAATGTCAGTAATAAAACAGACATTATATTCAAATATTCTAGACACTGTCAATAGAAAAGTAGGCTTAACAAGTTGGTGAAATTTTAAACAAAAACATGACACATTCAGGTCACAATAGATGATAACTAATCGTAAATATTGCCTTACATTATTATTCTTTATTTTTCCTAAGATTAAATTATATTCTTAGATTATTTTACCAAAATTATAGCAATAAAGGTATCACTGCCATGGAAGCAGGCGATTCCTTCCACAACAGTTTACTGTAACATTTTATTGTATTTATTATTTAAATATAGTGTATATATATATATATATATATATATATATATATTCAAATATGTTTCCTCTTATAATGGATCCTTATTTTTTTTACTTATAGTGTTAACCAGAAAGTTATTTCCTTGGTTTATGGTAGTAGTAATATAATTATTAGCATTATTAATGATGATAATAATAATAATAATAATAATAATAATAATGATAATAATAAAAAAATATATATTCTAAATGCTTGTAAGTGTGGAATCAGTTATTGCTAGTGTATAACTGAACTCTAGAATTACGAATTAAAATTAGTAATTTAAATACAAGATGTGTTCAAACTCATTATTTTTAAATAAATTAATAAAAAAAATAGTATGTTTGCTCTAAAATATTAAATATCAATATTACATTTATTGTGCTGTTTCAACACAAAAAGAAAAATATACTCGTAGAAGCAGAGATATTAGCATTCCTGTGAATAAATACAAAAGTTATATA
This sequence comes from Taudactylus pleione, assembly GCA_031769625.1. Taxonomy (NCBI): domain Eukaryota; kingdom Metazoa; phylum Chordata; class Amphibia; order Anura; family Myobatrachidae; genus Taudactylus; species Taudactylus pleione. The sequence goes on from JAUIMM010000553.1 coordinate 128,296, forward strand.
TATGACCACTTTTGTAAGCATTTATTCACATGAATGCCAATATCTCTACTCATCTTTATTCTGCACTATTTAAAACTTATATGTTCAAATAAAACATCTGCTCTTCGAGGAAGACCTTTTGCCAGTACAGGATTTAAAACAGATATAAACAAACACCAAGAGGGCACGTATAGTGTAATAATAAAAAATGCAATTAAAAACAAATATATATCAATACTCATGCATACATAATGTATTCTTGGATTTTGCCTATATCCGTTAGTTGTAACTCGTGAAGTCACAACATGTAACTTTGTATATTTGCTTTTCACCGATACAGGTTGCACTAAACAGCTAGAAAATTATAAAATTGATGAAAACAAGAGCTACACTAATTTTATGTTGCAAACATTATCTTAGAATGAAAACAACAGAGTAAGATTACACTGCAGCACACTGTTGCACCATATCGAATTCATTGTGTTGTGATTGTCGCCGATTCTTAGTGGTTCCCACAAGAAGACCCTAATTTCCTAATCTCACGCATGGCAGAAGCTAAATGGCAACAGGTGTGAGCCACACCACAGCGTCAGGAAGGCAGCCGAGCTTGGAGGAAAGTAATTTTAACAGGATAATAATACTAAAAAAAAAATACTAAAAATAAAAAATAAAAATAAATACTATAAAAATATTAAAGAGTAAGAAAACAAAATGCAGACGTATGCCCTGTATTACCTACCGTATACGGCTGCATGGGGTCACTTATATACAGCATCTTAGTCTTCCTGGAATAAAAATGCAAGAAGGAATTGTCCCAGCAGAGTCATGGGGTCAGAAGGAGCGACTGTAGGGTAGGTATGAAAGAAAAATGCAGACGCCACCCAGGTACGCAACACAGCGTATGTGCCTTGGAGGATGCTGTGGTACATGTATGCAGTGTGTTATTTTTTTATTTTTAATTTTTTTTCTCATCTCCCTTGGTTCTGTCAACTAGCTGCATCCAACAACAAACTTGGACCCTCCCCTTTCCTCATGACTATTCATTAAACCACCAGGCAGGCCCAGGCTTGCCCAGCGTTGTATTGGACTACACCAAGTGTCCTACTGAGAGGGGGGGGAATGTGGCTCCTTCTTTTATTGAACTCAATGTGTTTTAATTCTGCAAAGCTGGATTCTGGCAAACGAGAAGAGACTACAGAATAAAATTGGCATTGCAACTCACACACAAACTTATCCACAAGGACAGAAAGGATGTACAAGTTGCCGGAAGGGCTTAGACTGTGGCAACTGGTCGCTTGTCCCTCAGTGTTATCGTTACGGTAAGATCAATAGGTCTCATCTCCAAGCCAAGATCAGGGAGACTTACCGTTTACCTTCATAATACCTTTATCTTATTTTATGGTTAACAGGTATTATTACTATGTTGATATACAGTGTTTGCTGAGGCATTAAATGACTCTTTCAAGGTTCTGGAGACATCAAATGTATAAATATGGGATAACTTATATGAAACACCACAAATAACACTGTACAACAAATGAATACTTTTAATTTGTTTCCTTTGTAAAAATAGTCATACTTTACTAATTTGAGGTCAAGAAAAACTAAAATGATTTCAGAATGTTTTTACTAGCTCTATTTTTTGAGCTACACTACTTGCACTATACTGTATGTACATTAGTAATATAGTCATAGTGAAAAGCTATTTTAAAATAATCTGATATTTTCTTGACAAACATACAGCATAGGAAACAAACATACAGCATAGGAAACAAACATACAGCATAGGAAACAAACATACAGCGTAGGAAACAAACATACAGCATAGGAAAGTACTATCTAATATAGTGGCCTATTCATGGGGGTGCTTTCTCTTTGCTTGTGGCTTGTACTCCTCTTCTGGGGCATCTCTTGTCACTGTCCAACAGTAGTGATCACCTACTCTGATATCTTTGTTCCATTGCTGAAATGTCTTGGTGGAATCGCTCCCTATGCTTGTCACTCAGTGCACCACAGTTATCTTGTATGGGTAATCCCGTGAATTGCATATATTTGAATAGGGGAGGCGACAAATAACTGATTCATTTAATTGGGTAATTAGGCCCCGCCCCCTCTGCGCGGAACGCGGATTGCTGGTAAGAGTCTCTCGATCATGTCCACCTCACTAGGAATACCCCTACATCGTCATAAATGGGCTATATCTCGGAATCAGAACTAACTGAGAGTTTTAAATGTCATATTCATTCTTTGCATGCTGAAATCAATCAGAAGTAACTATTTTCACATCGGAAACATTTTCATTGTTGTGCAGTGTTATTGGTTGCTGTATAGACAATATAAGAGTGGTAATAAGTATCATCCAGATATCAGGGGGAGATGTACTAAGCCTTGGGGTAGAGATAAAATAGAGTTAGATTGAAGAGCCTATGTATTAAGCCTTGAAAAGAGATAAAATGGAGTTAGATAAAGTGCCAACCAATCAGCTCCTGTCACATTACAGGATGTGTTTAAAAAAATGACAGGAGCTGATTGATTGGTACTTTATCTCTTTCCACTTTATCTCTCTCCAAGCCTTAGTACATCTGCCCCTAATTCTGCTCACCGAATGAACATAAGGATACTGACAATTTGAATATATGAAATTAGACCGGACACTGAGATTTACATATGCCATACAGAATGAGTAAGGTGGTATAATGCCACTGGAAAGTACTAAGGAAATAAAAAAAAAGGGAATACGGAGCTACAATAGCTGCTCATTAGTCTTGTGACCGATCTCGGCGGTAATGTATAATTTAGCATCTAAAATGACTCCCTCCATAATGTGGCAGAGGGGGCTCCGATGTAAAATTAGGACACACAATATTAAGTTATTAATACGAGGAATGTATGCGCGGCGTTGCTCTGAATTATTCCCAATTTTCAAGACATTCCTTATAGGGAACGATCAGCACTCATCTTGGTGAAAGCTACACAATATCACAGTGCAAGTACAGGTTAAAGGAGCAGCATTTGTTTTCAGGTTCTGTAATTATTAGGACAGTTATTCTATTGTCACCGCACTATTCTATTCCTCAGCAGCCAAGGTGATTTCTCTGCGGCAAGTTCATCATAGCAACACTAGAACAGTGGTGTAACGTGGGGGCGTCGAGCGGGGCACGTGCCCTGAGTGCCGTTGGACCCGCAGTCCAGGGCACGTTTGGTCCACGGCACTATACACTATAACAAACTCGCCGCCGCTGTTTCAGCAACCAATAGGAGCCAGACAGACTCTTATTGGCTGCTGCACCCAGGGGAGGAGCCAGGCTGGAGCTCACTCATGAGCTCCACCTTCCGGCTCCCGCAGATGTCGTGACGTCTCTCCTATAGTGCCGAACAGAAGGGGAGGAGCGGACAGTGGCGGGTGCAAGAGCGGGCATTCTGGTAAGTATAATTTTGTCTGTCTGTGTGTTTTATGTGTAAGAGGCGCTACTACTTGGGGGTACTGTATAAGGGGCATTACTGGGGGCACTGTATAATGGGCTCCACTGGGGCACTGCATAAAAGGCACTACTGGGGGCACTGCATATGATCACTACAGAGGGCGCTGCAAAAGGGGCACTGCATAAGAGGCACTACTGGGAGCACTGTATACGTTGCACTGCATAAAGGGCACTGCATAATGTGCACTACAAACGGGGCATTGCATAAGGGGCACTACTAAAGGGGGCACTGCATAATGTGCACTACAACAGGTGGCATTGCATAAGGGGCACTACTACTGGGGGCACTGCATAAGGGACACTACTACAAGAGGCATTAAGGTGCATATGGAATGGAAAGGAATGTTCCCATAGTGACGATAAACAGTGCATCGTGTTGACATGCCCCCATTTTTCAGTGGCCATGCCCCTTGTGGAATGCGGCCACACCCACTTTTCGGCACACATAGTGTGTGTGTGGGGGGTTCCGCTTTTACTTTTGCCCCGGGCTCCAAATACCCTAGTTACGCCAGTGCATTAGAACATCACCAAACTGCCAGAGGTGACAATAACATGACAGTATTGTTTCTGGGAACGGGAAGCTAATAATGTACAATCACATCCATCCGCATAAATATAACGCAGGGCTGGGCACAGCCCCAGGAGCCATGCTTCCAATGCGCCTGGGAAATTGCTGCTGGCGAATATCTATTAGGAGACAGACACCAATGGATGGACATCTTGCCGGGTTCTTTAAAGGATCCTACTGCTATAGTTGACTGAATAACTCCTGAATCCCACATTAATCTGCCCACCACTGATATAATTGACATATTGGTGGCATGAAATCACATATTGTATTACTGTACCAGGTATTTTCTATACACTGACTGCAGCAGAACAAGTTAGTTATCTGTTGTTCTCAGTGTATTTGACAGTATGAAGGTCTGAAGCCTAGACCGGGGTCCTAACCCGCGGGTTGTGCTCTTATCACACTGCACTTCCTGTTCCTCTCCTGCAGAGGGGTTTTCCCATCCTACACATGGAGTCACAGTCCACTCCCCACTTTATTTAAGGTAGGAAACAAATACTTTGCGCTGATACTTTTGCTTGAAAATTCTTCTTAAAATAACTTGTTTCATATATATTTATTTACAGATGTAAAAAAACAACAACAAACCATTGATTCTATAAAGCCATATTAATTATCACTCATCAATTTATTGTTGTACTTTATATTTACCATGATATTTTATTTCACCCTGTTTAAATTGAATTAAGCAAATGATCAGCCAAACAAATCTATTATTTCATCAGTACCAATGGCACTAAATTACTAAAACACCCAAACGGTGTATATATATATATATATATATATATAGTGCATATATACACACACACTAGCTGATGTGCCTAGTAGGACAAAGACACTACCCTCCCTCGCCTATGTAATGACACATTATCCTTGCTCTCCTCTGTAGTAACACATTTCCCTCCCTTGCCCATGTTGTAACACATTCGACATTCCCATCCCTCACCTGTGTAGAAATGCAATCCTTCCCTCACACCTGTAATAACACATTATCCTCACTCACCCCTGTAGTAACTTATTCCCCTCCCTCACCTTTGGAGTAACACAATCCCCCTTCACGCTGTGTAGTAACACATTACGACATCTCACCCCTGTAGTAACTCATTCCCCTCTCACACAAGTTGTAACACATTCCCTTCCTTCACCCCGTAGTAACACATTTGTCATTCCCCTCCCTCACCTCTATAGTAACACATTCTCCTCCCTCATCTGTGTAGCAACACATTCCCCTCCCTCACCTCTATAGTAACACACTCCCCTCTCACCACTGTTGTAACACATTTTTCTCCCTCACCTCTGTGGGAATCCATGAAAACATATTTTACTCCTTTGCAGTGCTGTCTGCCTCATAGGCCACGTGAGGATCCAGCAGTGTTTCTGCAAATAGGGGAGCCACGCCAACTGCCACTGATGATTGGCAGCAGTTGGGGTGACAGTTGGTGCGACTCCCCTATTTTAATATTGAACTGTGCTGTAGCCACGATGAGACAGGCAGGACACTGCACAGGGGGGAGGAAACATTTTAGCCCTTTTTAACCCCTAGGAGTCAAATTTTGAAAAATCCCTACTTAATGGATGCCTACATCATGGAAGGAATATACTCCCCAAATTACATGTTTCCAGGTCCAGGGGCCAGGGCTGGGCGTTGATAAGTCAGTTGGGACATTTGTTTATATATATATATATATACACATATATATATATATACATACATACATACATACACACACATATATTAAGTAAATAAATGTATATATACATATATCCACACACAAATATACAGTATATATTACATAAATATATACATATATGCGTTCCTATGTGCCCATTGAGTTGGAATAATGAAATCAGACTGGGGATCGTTTATTACCGTCCTGGCATCCCCCCAGTAAGGAAGCCGCCGTCACACTACGAGGGTCACAGGCCAGGGTGTGATGAAGCCGCAGTCAGCAGCTTGGCTTGGCCTATAATTAGTATTCCACTCTCCATCTGATCCTTCGGTCTTATTTTTTTTACAAAGTTAACAACAAAGCCGGCAAGGAGTTAGGAAGCCAAGCAGCGAGTGGGTGTCTGTTACTGCAGGCCAGGGGCCAGGGGACATGCAGTCATCACAAAGGAAAAAAACAAATATGGTCAAATAATTATATTTCTACAGGTATAGATATGAGAAATCTGTTTCTACTAAGATGAAAAAAACCCACTACATCTAATATTCAAGTGACCATTAGTAACATCTCTAATAAATGTAGATATAATATACACTATTGGACATAAGGGATTGGGGGAAGTTTAGTCCCTGCGCACACCAGACCTCCTACCAGTAAGCTTGTTGTATGACCCTGCAGAAAAACATTATATCTGAGGACAATACTTTGAGGTATATAACAAGGGATAGGGGTTCTGGCAACTATTGGGAATCTTATGTGAAGTATAAGTAGCAAGAACGCTATGGCAGCCAAGTTTACAATAGTACGTGAATATTGGAATAATGTAGAGAACCTTGCCATGTGCCGGCAGTTGTATACTTTAACACCTGTCATGGTGTGAGAAATCTAGGCAGCCATTAGGTGGGCTGAACCAATATTCAAGAGAATGCCGGCTGTGAATTCACTAAGAGTCATGAGGTACAAAATGGCTGCCTACACTGCTCAAGAGATGGGTACACTTTATTATCTTCTATATAATTAGTTGTTCAAGCCTGCCCTTATAAACAAAAAGTTGTATATGTGCCCCCCCCAAAAAAAAAAAACCAATGTACAGTTAAATAATATTCTTTTATATTTTTATTTTATTTTTTATATAGTCACTTCTATTTTTGTCTGAAAATGTGTTCTGGCATTAATATCATGAGGTATAATCTATCAAATAGTGCCAAAGAGCGATGACCTCACAGGGAAATTATGGGCACATTTCATTCCCTTTTTGGAAAGCAACGCACATTGAATTCTTTCAATTAAACAAGAAAAAAAAATCTATAGAACATGTTTACATTCGGCATCCAGCATGTCCGTACGGAGTCAGATCAGAGAGTGGGGTTCTTTCCGGAGTTACGAGGTAACAGCCGTGCCAGCTCTGCGTGTTGCAGCACAAATTTTTCTCAAGTATTTCAGAATTACTGTACAACCTAATGTCAATCACAGCGAGTGCCAACGCAGCTCATGCTTGGACAAGGTCCTGCCGCTGTTGTATTATCGACTATCAAATTCTTTACACTTTCAGCACATATTAAAATGAAAACGATCGTATAACGCATTTCTAGGTTCTGATTCTGGCGCTGCAGAGTCCTTGGCCGGTATTGCCTCTGTAACTTATACAAGCCCTTCCCCTGGTGTACATTCGTTCATGGACTGTGCAAGGCCAGTGGGTGCTGTATAATTTTTTCCTTCAATAAATGATCATTTAAAAAAAACTTTAGCTTGCATTTACTCAGGGGGTCTTTGTATTCTATTCAGTTTTATTGGCAGATGTGAAACAATTAAGTGCGCCAAATATGCAAAAATAGAAAGAAATTATAAGGGGGCAAAAAACTTTTTCACGCCGCTGAATATGTCATTTGTTAAAGTAGATGTACTGGAAATCTTAATTATTTTCCATTATTCTTCTATTACGGTAGGCCTACAATTCTCTTAATGCATCACTGATCCTAATTTTAAGAGATAAATCAATTATCACTTCAAAAAGGTATTGAAATAAAAATAAAACTGGTTTTGTGATTGCTCTGGAGTGTAGTACACCATTTCAGCCACTAGTGGAAGCCTATGCCCTTTACAGATAATATTTGGAATGTGGAAAAGCATGTCTGCAAAATATAGGAAGGACAAACAGCACCACCTGCAGACCAGTGTTCCCTGTATAGTTTAAACTAACTGATCTTAAAATTATAGTGTTAAACATTGTATTGGGGAAAAAAAATAAACATTGCCAGGGTTACACTGAACATCAGAATTCTCATTCTATTCATCTTTGAACTCTTTCATTACAAGACTTCAGTTTGCAGGGTACGTTGGCCCTAATATATTAATATAAGAGAAATAACTACAAAGTAAGACATATATGAAAGCAAAATATATATATATTTAAAAAAAAACACATTACGATGTTTAAAGTTCCTGCAATGTATTAAATTCTATATACACATGTATGAGCCACATGATTGACATTTCATACGTACCATGATCGATTCATTCATGTTCCTCATCTGGTACACATCCATGTTGACCTCTGTGCGATTGGAGACCTCCGAGTTATCTGAATGACTCGACTGTGGCAGATCAAAATAGTTACTGTCCGGTTCCCTGATAGGAGAGTGGGTTAAAACTGGAGTTACTACTGTATCTGACCAGTGACATTCGCTAGATATGACATCATGTATCCTTTACTGTGAGCTGTAAGAATATTGGTACTGTATAAGGTGTTCCGTGTCCATATAAAGTGACAGGACCAGGGGCTTTTATACAGGTTCTAAAGCTAGAGGTGACTTCTAATATCTCTAATAATATATATAGTTTGGGGACCATTACCCTTCCTAATAAAACACTTGTTTCCATGACCACGGCTGTAGTGATGAAATCAGCATGCACTAACTATAAGAGATGACATCACAACTCATTGTCACATACAGATATTATTTATAGGAGATTATACATATAATAGCATCAATTATCTATTGTAAGTGAATGTAGTCATTTTATTTAGTTCTGAGTATAGTGTTCATTCTAGCTCCCTGCACCTGTTAAAACCCGCGCAGTTCCTCTTTCCTGCCTGGGATGTTGCTCTCTGCTCTGGTGCTTCTAGCACACAAGCTGCTGAATCACAACAGTTTGTTACATCAGCGGATAATGCTAGAAGCACCAGAGCAGAGAGCGACGCCCCAGGCAGGATAGAGGAACTGCACGAGTTGTGACAGGTACAGGGTGCTAGAATGAACACTATGAGTATTTCTGATCTTAGTACTAGGGAGACACTGAATAAATCAGTCCAGGATCGGGGGAAACGTACGGGTACTTTATGCGTATTCTGGGCTGCTTGTGCTCAGGGCTGTCTCAAATATTATACGGGAGATGTATCAAACCTTTTAAAGAGAGCAGGTGAATAAGTTGCCCATAGCAACCAGATTGCTATGGGCAACTTATTTCTACCTATCATTTTATAGAATGTACTAGAAAAATGATAGCTAGAAGAAGCTGACTGGTTGCTACAAGCAACTTCTCTACATGTTTATTATTATTGTGTATATATTGTTGTTTTCAGATATAGCTATTGTTGTTAAAATGAGTGCAAAGCACGTCAGCTGAGGGGAAATAGCCCCAGAGATGAAGAATGTGACTGTGTTATAATAATGAATGATGAGGTGCCCTGTAATAACATAAACCTTTGTATACAATACTGCTGTGTGTTGAGGGAAGGAACACCTAAACATGATACATAGGTTACATAAACACACCAAAAACTGGACTGCGGTAGTGTACATACAGCCCAAAGCAAACGTATGCAATTCATTGCTAGCGATTAGCTATGGAACTAGAAGTCCCAGCAGGCCTTGCCATCCAGAACTGAAAGCAGCAGGTTTCTACCAGACCCAATACATAACTGTGCAATCCAAAGGTCCTAACTTAAACACTGCCTTTATAAAGGGTTTTCATGACAAGTCCTTGCAAAAATATTGTGTACCAAATAATTTGGGACTTAATAGTACAACATCTGATGACAAATAATGTATTTAGCTTGAAACTAACAATTCATTCAAAATTGAACTAAGAACTTCATTCAGCCTATTAGTTTCAAGGAAACACGACCCCATCCATTCAACCATAACTCTACATTTTATGCGCTGTATAGTTGAAGTATTGGACTAACACAAGGTGCTGAAATTGACTCTATGGAGCAGATTTACTAAGGCGACTAAAACAGACAAGCGGTAGTGTTATCCACAGCAACCAATCAGATTGTAGCTATAATTTCTTTATTGCATGCTTGAAAATGATAGACAGAATCTGATTAGTTGTTATGGCCAGCACCAGCACTTGTCTGTTTTAGTCGCTTTAGTAAATCTACCCCATATACTATATTAAAAAAAACATATTTGCCACCTTAATAAACTGAGAAATACCCGGTAGCCGCAGAACAATTCCCAACCTGTGTCAATGTGTTTCAAAATCTAGAGGTAGTCTATGAGGCCTTGTACCCCAAACTTAGCGCGTCCACCAATCTATACACCCTGATGAAACACCTACAGTAAATCTGGGTAACATTAAATCACATGCCCCCTGCATGCCAGATATCGCCCCATCCCTTCTGATCCCTAACGTGATACAAGTGTAATGTATAAAATATGTGTAGTATAGGCAATATGATAGAGTTGTGGCAATAGGTTGCAGTACTTTAATAGTAAGTTAAACCCCTCATTGGTAGATATTACACTGCACAAAAGCATGCTTGAACATCATTCCTGTCCCGTAATACTAAGGGGAATTAAGAACGACATACATCCCACAGCTGTGACTTACAGGGTACTCCAGAGGTGTTCAAATGTCGTCCCTTCATCAGCAGGGGAAGAATGGGACATCTTCACCGAGGGGGAGTCAGACAAAGGATATATCACTCTGTGACCAGAACACAGACAGGCGTCAGTATTACAATCAGAGGGCACAATCTCAATAATCTGCCATATGTGGATTCTACTCTACAGCGGCAACCCCAACAACAGGGTTACTTACATAAACATCAACGTATTATCATTGCAAAGCCTGATGGTGACAAAGACATATGACGGTGCATGCTCTGATAAGATGGTCGCACACAGGGGCGATTCGGACACCCACCCTGAATGTCTCTAACTTGGACGCAACCATGGGTGAACAAATTGGACAAATATGACTGTTGCGAAACTGGATGACATATTGGGGGGGGGGGTTTGACAAGCGATCAGATGGACAGGCAGGTAGCAGTCATGTAGCGCTAATGATCTGATCCACTGCGATCTGTTGGGTTTTTGGCATGCTGCAATATTGGGCCTATGTTCCGATATCACCATCTATACCGATGCAATTTGACAAGCACTAGCTAACGACAGCTTAATATTTTGTAGATGACGGGTTCATCCTTTAACTAAATATAATATCAAATTTTACTGTTTAATTTAGCAAGTGTTTACCTCTGTATTACTGACTTGTAGAGATATTAATCTGTCTAATTCTACCTGATTCCACTTGCTGACTTGGTTCATTTATAATGGAATCGCTACATGTACCAAGGGTTCAAAATGGTGAAAAAGAGTTAAGAATTTTTGGGATGCTGGCCGTCGGGATTTTGACGCCTATCCTTAGTCCCGGGTCGGGCTTCCATTGTCGGGATTCCCGGCCGGCGGTAATCTGACTACAAGAGTTACAAAACACTGTACATACAAATACATAAAACTGGGTAGGTTTGTTCAGATAAGGATATTCATTTTCTGTTTTTCTTAAATTAAAATTGCATTTTTATCTGTACAAGTGTGACTTTTCATAGACAGTCCACCATGAGTATAATAAAATATGTCCAGGGGAAAAAAAATGGCTTACCAAAATAATAAAATTGAATCAATTGAAAACTGCTTGTGTGTTTCTTAATTTTACACTTTATTGGAGTTTATATATTTTTACTTTAAAAAAAATAAATAAAAAAGTTTGTATATTTGGCAAATAAAATCACCTACTAAACATTTGTTTAGTGAAAAGAAATATGGACTTTTCATTTGTAACTTCTGGTGCTCTGAAAAACGCCAATTCATCCTCATAAACAACTCGCTTCTTAGCAAAATGCAAGCTTGAGAGCAGGGACCTCTTACCTCTGTCTGTCTGTTATTACCAAGTCTAGTTTTATTACCCTGTGGCTCTTGTTTGTAACATGTCACAGAATATGATGGTGCTATATAAATAATAATAATAATAATAATAATAATAATAATAATAATAATAATAATAATAATGTTGCTGAAGTTATAGCTTATTATGTTCCCAAAAAAAACATTATCAAAGAAAAAAAATTAATAATGATGATGATGATGATGTGATGACATTAGATTCAGAGAAAAGCCATCATAATTATAAAATTATGTTGATAATAATAATTACATTATTTTTAATAATGATAATAATAATTATTATTAATAATAATAATAATAATTAATAATAATAAATATATATTATTATTAAAAACATCTATTTAATGAACCAGTGATTCTTATTTTTGTTAGTAATCCCAGCATGGAACTTTGAATGATTTATTATTAACCATCCGAGGAGTAGTTAGTGTGCAGCAATGCATGCTGGGAAACCTCCCATGGCTCCGCAGCGATTGGGGGAGTGCGAGCATAGCTCTGCAGGAGTCAATTACATTAAAGTGTTGCCACTTCCATCCATGTTCTCCTCTTCTCAGCTCAGATACCAATGAAGCCTCCAGAGATCTTCAGCATGTGGAAGACTGAATCGGAAGCTGCACTTCCCATCGTTATAATGTGCTAAGCTGGACAAGCCTGAGCCTGTCCAGTGTTAGGTCATAATATGCCACTTTATTGCCTTGATAGGCTACGCATAAAGCGAATGATAGTCTGCCAAGAGGGTTCTGATTGGAAAACTTCACAACACATACTGAGACAGTGACTACAAGTCAGCACCCCACTGTGTGCACTGGCAACGGCTATGGCTGACGACTCAATGTAGGAAGAATGACCTCTAATGTCAATAGATAAGCAATGCATATGTTATCTATCATAGCTGTCAGCTGACTGGTCTCCGGGCACAGATCCAAGCTGTGAATTGTTGGTTCTGAAATGTCTTTCATGTTTAATACTATTTGTATAGTAGTTTGCTCCTTAGTTTTCTTGATGGACATAATGATCCGTGTCTCTGCTGTTATCCATTTTATGGCACGTGTTGTAAATTACTATAAAGGTGTGCCCTGGGACTGTGCTATAATTGCCATTGCCATGTAGTGCCCTGTGGCAGCACAGAGTGTTGGAACTCTGAAGCTTATTTATCACTTCCATCATAGAGACTGGGCAACACAAAGAAATGCCTTTCTGCAGCCTACATTTCCCAATACTGAATCTGTTATTCCTTTACTCTCTTGCATAAAACTAGTAGCTCCTTATTATTTATACACAGATGTAATAGAACTGTATTATGGTCATGTCCAGTGGTCAGGTCATGTTGGGGGTGTAGTGTCCTATGTCTGTATACAGTGTAATAGATGTGTATTATGGTCATGTCCAGTGGTCAGGTCATGTTGGGGGTGTACTGTCCTATGTCTGTATACAGTGTAATAGAATTATATTATGGTCATGTACAGTGGTCAGGTCATTTTGGGGGTGTAGTGTCCTATGTCTGTATACAGTGTAATAGAACTGTATTATGATCATGTACAGTGGTCAGGTCATGTTGGGGGTATAGTGTCCTATGTCTGTATACAGTGTAATAGATGTGTATTATGATCATGTACAGTGGTCAGGTCATGTTGGGGGTGTAGTGTCCTATGTCTGTATACAGTGTAATAGATGTGTATTATAATCATGTACAGTGGTCAGGACATGTTGGAGGTGTAGTGTCCTATGTCTGTATACAGTGTAATAGATGTGTATTATGGTCATGTACAGTGGTCAGGTCATGTTGGGGGTGTAGTGTCCTATGTCTGTATACAGTGTAACAGAAGTGTATTATGGTCATGTACAGTGGTCAGGTCATGTTGCGGGTGTAGTGTCCTATGTCTGTATACAGTGTAATAGATGTATTATGTCCATGTACAGTGGTCAGGTCATGTTGGCGGTGTAGTGTCCTATGTCTGTATACAGTGTAATAGATGTGTATTATGGTCATGTACAGTGGTCAGGTCATGTTGGGGGTGTAGTGTCCTATGTCTGTATACAGTGTAATAGATGTGTATTATGGTCATGTACAGTAGTCCGGTCATGTTGGGGGTGTAGTGTCCGATGTCTGTATACAGTGTAATAGATGTGTATTATGGTCATGTACAGTGGTCAGGTCATGTTGGGGGTGTAGTGTCCTATGTCTGTATACAGTGTAATAGATGTGTATTATGGTCATGTACAGTGGTCAGGTCATGTTGGGGGTGTAGAGTCCTATGTCTGTATACACTACAGTGTAATAGATTTGTATTATGATCATGTACAGTAGTCAGGTCATGTTGGGGGTGTAGTGTCCTATGTCTGTATACAGTGTAATAGATGTGTATTATGGTCATGTACAGTGGTCAGGTCATGTTGGGGGTGTAGTGTCCAATGTCTGTATAGAGTGTAATAGATGTGTATTATGATCATGTACAGTGGTCAGGTCATGTTGGGGGTGTAGTGTCCTATGTCTGTATACAGTGTAATAGATGTGTATTATGATCATGTACAGTGGTCAGGACATGTTGGGGGTGTAGTGTCCTATGTCTGTATACAGTGTAATAGATGTGTATTATGATCATGTACAGTGGCCAGGTCATGTTGGGGGTGTAGTGTCCTATGTCTGTATACAGTGTAATAGATGTGTATTATGATCATGTACAGTGGTCAGGACATGTTGGGGGTGTAGTGTCCTATGTCTGTATACAGTGTAATAGATGTGTATTATGATCATGTACAGTGGTCAGGACATGTTGGGGGTGTAGTGTCCTATGTCTGTATAGAGTGTAATAGATGTGTATTATGATCATGTACAGTGGTCAGGTCATGTTGGGGGTGTAGTGTCCTATGTCTGTATACAGTGTAATAGATGTGTATTATGGTCATGTACAGTGGTCAGGTCATGTTTGGGGTGTAGTGACCTATGAGAGTAATAGATGTGTATTATGATCATGTACAGCGGTCAGGTCTTGTTGGGGGTGTAGTGTCCTATGTCTGTATACAGTGTAACAGATGTGTATTATGGTCATGTACAGTGGTCAGGTCATGTTGGGGGTGTAGTGTCCTATGTCTGTATACAGTGTAATAGATGTGTATTATGATCATGTACAGTGGTCAGGTCATGTTGGGGGTGTAGTGTCCGATGTCTGTATACAGTGTAATAGATGTGTATTATGATCATGTACAGTGGTCAGGACATGTTGGGGGTGTAGTGTCCTATGTCTGTATACAGTGTAATAGATGTGTATTATGATCATGTACAGTGGTCAGGACATGTTGGGGGTGTAGTGTCCTATGTCTGTATACAGTGTAATAGATGTGTATTATGATCATGTACAGTGGTCAGGTCATGTTGGGGGTGTAGTGTCCTATGTCTGTATACAGTGTAATAGATGTGTATTATGATCATGTACAGTGGTCAGGTCATGTTGGGGGTGTAGTGTCCTATGTCTGTATACAGTGTAATAGATGTGTATTATAATCATGTACAGTGGTCAGGACATGTTGGAGGTGTAGTCCCCTATGTCTGTATACAGTGTAATAGATGTGTATTATGGTCATGTACAGTGGTCAGGTCATGTTGGGGGTGTAGTGTCCTATGTCTGTATACAGTGTAACAGAAGTGTATTATGGTCATGTACAGTGGTCAGGTCATGTTGCGGGTGTAGTGTCCTATGTCTGTATACAGTGTAATAGATGTATTATGTCCATGTACAGTGGTCAGGTCATGTTGGCGGTGTAGTGTCCTATGTCTGTATACAGTGTAATAGATGTGTATTATGGTCATGTACAGTGGTCAGGTCATGTTGGGGGTGTAGTGTCCTATGTCTGTATACAGTGTAATAGATGTGTATTATGGTCATGTACAGTAGTCCGGTCATGTTGGGGGTGTAGTGTCCGATGTCTGTATACAGTGTAATAGATGTGTATTATGGTCATGTACAGTGGTCAGGTCATGTTGGGGGTGTAGTGTCCGATGTCTGTATACAGTGTAATAGATGTGTATTATGTTCATGTACAGTGGTCAGGTCATGTTGGGGGTGTAGTGTCCTATGTCATCACTGGTGATGTCAGTGGTGCCTCCCAAAAACGGCAGGCGTTCCTTCGGGAGTGCCTCCGTTTGTGTAGCCACCCCCCCTCCCCGCCTACAAAACGGAGTGAGTTGTCGATCAACATCGACAGCTGCCCCGTTTGTAGTGAGCCCTGGAGTGAGAGAATTTCTCTCTCGCTCCAGGGCTTGTGCATGCGCGCGTGCGCAGTACCCCACCATCGACCCGCTTGCGAGCACTGTGCGCTCACGAGCGGGTCTGAATCAGGCCCTTGGTTCAGAACCCTTTGGGCACCCTCCATAATGATTAATAATGCAAAAAAAAAAAAATAATAATAATCTTAATACCCCCTAAAAAAGGCATGTAATTCTTGGGGTGAAAATGTAAAAAGTGTTTGAAAATGGGTTTTAAGTATTAGGTCAGGCATTTTGTGGGGGGGGGGGGCTGTATGGATGGGTCAGGTATTTTTTTTAAAGGATTTTTCTAATACACTTTAGAGACATACATTTGCTAGGCCCCATTTTAATGTACCACCAATTAATTATCACAATTATTTTTCTCCAAAACAAATGCTTTCTATAATTTTTCCACACTTTTGCAAATAACAGCCCTTTGACTCATTTTAAAACCCAAAATACTTTTATTAGGGCTATTAAAACACTTCTATATTGATTTCCAAGGTCAGTTAGGATGTTTATGGGTTACAGACTGATTTCCCCAAAATAAGCTGTCCTGTTCGCTAGTTACGTCTTTCACTGCATTCGCACTTTTGCCTTTTCGCCTGTTTTGGAATTGAATAGGGCGAAAAACGAGAACGCGATTTGTGAAAGTACACAAAAATATTGCGACAAAACAGCGAATGAGGTGAAAAGAATGCATTTTCGCCTCTAATTGAATCCAGCCCTTAGGGCCTGATTCAGACCCACTCGCAAGCGGCTGTCCGCTCGCAAGTGGGTCGATGTTGTGCACTGCGCATGCACACGACGGCGGGAGCTCCGTCGTGCGCATGCGCCAGACGCGACGAGCGAAGGAAAGTCCTTCGCTCGTTGTGTCTGATCAAAGGGGGCGTGCTGTCGATGTTGATTGACAGCACGCCCCCTTTGGCGGGCGTGTCGAGGGCGTGCCTCCCTGACGGGGATGTTCCCAAGGGAACGCCTACCGTCAGAAGCCGGCCCACTGACATCACTAGTGATGTCAGTGGGAGTGATTTTGGCTCTGATAGAGCCAAAATCACTCTGGGCTTTGCGGTTGAAAACCTCAACCGCAGGCTCCGGCTCGCAGTTTCGATGGTCGCGATGGTCAAGACCATCGCGGCCATCAAACTGCACGCTCGTATAGGCTGTGGGTGGTGACCCACAGCTATACGAGCGTCCAGGGGGACGCTCCATAGTTATGGAGGACGGCCCTCATTCAGAGCGTGCGCTCTGCTCAGAGCGTCCGGCTCTGAATGAGGGCCTTAGTTTCAATTGAACATTGAACAACTGACATAAAAGCAGACTGTGTACTGTGTGTACTCTGCTGCCACCATCAGGGCTTCTTCAGTAAGGCAATTACTGTATTCTCACTGCTCCCTAGTAAAGTACGTATCAAACAATTAAAATAAAGTTAAGGCACAGAATTGACCCAGCAATTCACTTTTGTGTCCTATATGCCATATATCCAGCTTTGTATGCAGTTTTAGAGCCAGCTGATCACAATTTAAAAAAAATGGGCAAAAATGGTACCTGATATTTACTGTAAAAGAAATTATATTTTTCTTGCATTCAAAGACACGTCCACAAAGCCTTATAAAAGGGTCCTGTGTACTGTATGCCTCCGTAATGTCCCTAATGTGAAGTGAACTAGGTCAACAGGAGTCTTCCTCTGCCTCCAGTTAGTTTATTTATGAAAAGGCGTACCATAATGGCCCTTTAAACCAGGTCACTTATGAATTACTCAGGTTCTGTGGCTGACTAAAACTAGGTGAAATCCAGGCTTGAAGTCAGCCAGCCACAGAACCTGTGTAATTCATGAGTGTCCTGGTTTAAAGAGATAGTACTGTAAGCCTATTTATGAAGGACGAAATGTAAGGATTTGGACAAGCTGTGCATATCAATTTGCTCACAGGTGCAAGAAAACAACATTTTGCTGTGGAGCAGAAGTTTACATGGATTGAAGGGTGATCCTAGCAATTAACGGAAAGTGCACAGCAATGCGCCTCGTTGTACAGATCAGTGCAGGATCAAGTTGACAAATAGGTGGATATACTGTAATGCACGTTTAGTGGTGCTACTTGCTGTGCAGAGGGGCACTTGGCTTTTTACACTCTACAAAAGGGCTTGGAAAAAAAGTCAGTCCTTGGTTATCATCCTACTTTTTGTGGAACACTTTTTGCTCCTCCATGTTGCATTTTAACAGTAAGGTGCATTTCAGAGTGCACTTCAAGTCCAAGCAGCGTAATAAAATGCTCACACATAGAATAGTGCCACATATAATAACTTCAGTCTCACGGTCTGTCCTGTCATGATTATTTTCCATAAATTAGAAAGACCTGTCCAGTATTTTAGGAGCAAATGGAAAATATTAATAGAATGAAAGCTCTCGAGGTCGGACTTTGATGGGATGTTTATACTTTTCCACGGTCACTTTTTACCGATTCTGCACACGCCGAGAGGCGCGCAGACTAAAAGAGAAAGCAAGCAAAAAAATGAAGCTGCCATTAGGTCGAAAACATGGACTGACACACTCACACGTTCTTCTGACAGTGCAACATTCATTTTAATATCTTTATCCCTTTATCTTATTGTTATACTAATTTAATCAAGACTTAGTAGATTGAGATTGAAAGCTGCGTGGCTCACATTGAAGTGTGAGAACTCAGCCGCAGCATTTGCAGGACAAGGCTCAAGAGACATAATTGTAATGTGATAGAGATTTCATCTCAAAGGTTTACTGTTGTGTGGTAGGGATTGCCATCAGTGGGTTAACCATCGATGGTACTATTGGTTGATGGTATGAAACCATCTACAGGTGAACTCTCAATGGTTTCACCCACCGATGGTCAACCCTGTTCTAATACTCAACGGGCAGCGGGTCAATCAGTGGTGGGGCTTTGTGGGTCACATCGGGGGCGGAGATAGGGTCAGTGTCTCTGCGCCATGTAGAGAAGAAAGAACACCAGGGGCTCTCACCATCGATGGCGGAGAATTACTGGATTTCCACCGTTGATGGCAAAACCACCTACCATTGGTGGTTAACCGTTGATGGTCGATGGCCATTTCTATTGTGTGGTGGCCAATAGCTGGAAATATCACCTCTGTGTGATAAATAAGGTCGCTGTATGAATAAAAGTGACAAAAACGTGCTCAGACAACTCAGCAATCACTAAATGAATGTTGAAAAAAAAAAAATGAGACCATGTCCGTGGCAATGACACTGCTGACGGAATAATTACACGGACTCGTAATTCATTCTCATCAGAAATCAATAAAACAGTAAAAAGTTGACAAACGTGCGTCAATTTCAAGCAAAGATCAGCACAGTGTGTTAGCAGATGAAGTCATATTCAATGATCGATATTCAGAAAGTGTGTTGGGGTCAAGTGCAAGACCCGTAATACGCACATATGCAGTTATGTATTAGCCGATGCCGATGCGGTACGTGTCAGATAGGCAAAGGACACTTTGGTGTCGGGAAACTGCCTAACAGCCTGTTTGTCACTCAGATACACATTGCACAAGGTGTGGTTCATATAATTTTAATATAAATCAACATACTGAATATATAGTCACGTTTTGACCTATAAAGAGGGTGTCTAACTAGCGTAGTTCATCTCCAATGTGTAACTTTAAACAGCAAAAAGCAGAAACTGGCTTTCCTAATTCCGGTTCACATTTATCACACTACAGAGAAAGAAAGATGGCAGCGAGGATTCTGGGCCTCATTCAGAGGAGGACGCAGTGTGGATTTTGGATGCAAGAGGTCAATGTTTTCCAGACTGCGCATGCGTCCGAGTTGCGCCTCGCATGCTTCCCGATGGTTACCGCTGGGGGACGCAGAACAAATTTGGACGCAGAGAGAGACAATTGCAGTGAGCGTTCCTGGGTAGTAACAGGGGGACGGCTATTTAGATGCGAGCGCATGGCGGCCAGCGACTGCATCTTTTCTAGTAGTTGCGCTGGCACAGGCGGCCATGTTCTTACAGACATTCCGAGCAACCATAGGGCTTCTCTTGTGTCCAATGGTGGGGCCGATGGTATGGCTTATTATGCAAAGCACTGGATTTGAGTCGCAGCCGATGTCCGTCTCTGCACAAATCCCATTGGCTGTGGCATCAGCATAAGGACACAGTCGTGCTGCGGACAGAGATAAAGTACCAACCAATCAGCTCCTAACTGCCACTTTATAGGCTGTGGTGTCTACGTACTAAGCCTTGGAGAGAGATAAAGTGGGTAAAGACAAAGGGCCTGATTCAGACCCGTTCGCAAGCAGCCCCTCACTCGTTCCTGGCCGATGTTATGCAATTGCGCATGCATCGCAGTGCGTTGGGGCAAACTAGTCCAAGCGATCGGGAAGCAATCGCTCGCTCAGCAGAGACAGCCCAGTGGAATGAGTGACAGGAGAGGCCGTTTGTGGGTGGTAACAGGGGCAGGGCAGTAGTAACGGGGGAGTGGAGGTGTGAATGCAGGCGTGCCTGAGCATCTTAACGCCATTTTCAGAGGCATGCATAATTAACAGGCAGCGTCATAGTACACGTCACCTGGTTGAATTATACACTGAACTGCTTTAAGTGCTTGCGGTAGGGTACTGTCAACCGCAAGCGATGCGGTCAGATCCGATGGAACCCGATGTACCGATGGTTGTATATACTTTCCTGGAGATGACGTACGCTAATGGGCGGCTAAAGACAGGCTGGTGGGCATCTGCATACACAAAGTGATCGCTCGCCAAGACATAGTGGGTGTGCTTATGGCTTGCCGTGCGAGTGCCTGCCTTGACGTCACTTAGCTGAATTCTAATACGTTGGGAACAAGCGGCCGCATCTAACGAGCGGGTCTGAATCAGGCCCAAAGTACCAACCAATCAGCTCCTACTTTTCATTTTTCAAACACAGCCTGTAAAGTGACAGTTAGGAGCTGATTGGTTGGTACTTTCTCTCTGGCAACTTTTTCTCTCTCTAAGGCTTAATACATAGACACATGTGTTTGAAAAATGCCAGTTAGGAGCTGTTTGGTTGGTACTTTATCTCTCTCCACGGCTTGGTACATCTACCCCTGAGGGGTAAATTTACTAATGCTGGGCATACACTATGCAATTATCTGTCAGATATCTGTCCAATCTGACTGGTTGGAATGAAAACCTGGAAATGTATGGGAGCCAATAACAATAGAAATTTGCTCCCAAACGCTAGAAAACGGACCAGGTTTTCCTTCCCACCAGACAGATTTGACAGATATCTGACAGATAGTTGTAGAGTGTATGCCCAGCATAAGATGGGAGTTCTATTTAAGAAGTGATGTTGCCTATAGCAACCAATCAGATTCTACTTCTCATTTATCTAGCACCTTCTAGAAGATAATACCTGGAATCTGATTGGTTGTTATGTGCAACATCACTTCCTAACAGAACTCCCATCTTAGTAAATTTACCCCTGACTGTCTGACCAACCCTGCTGTACAATGGCGAAGATTAAACACAACAGTACAGTCACGTGACTCTTTACTTTCATTATTAGCCTGTACATGATGTGCTATTCTGAAACTATTTCTGAGCGATGAAGACACTAGTGACTAAAATACTTCTTTCAGGCCTATTTAAATCCTCCACATCTGGCAGACAATAAGTGATAGCGTTCCTGTTACCTTTACTACAAGTATCTGAAAGTATTTTCTGTAGCCGTATGTGACGTACTATTACTGTGCAGCATAGGAAGTCATCTGTTACTGTATACATCATAGAAAAACAAGAGTACCTTTAAAATTAGCATATACTGAAATACACTACTGGTGCCTAGTCACTAATGTCTTATGGTTTGTATGTAAGATATCTTAGCACACTTCATAAAAAGAGTACAGCTCTATGGGGGAGTTGTATCAAGCCTCTGAGAGAGAGAGAAAGTTAAGAAGATGCTCAAAACAACCAGTCAGTTTCTAACTGTCACTTATCTGGCAAAGTCTTTTAAATTACAGTTAGCAGCTGATTGGTTGCTTGTGGGCAACTTTTCCACTGTCTCTCGGCCCTCATTCAGAGCCGCACGTTAACAACAGTATGCTCGTTGCGTTCCGATGTTGACTAACCGCGCATGCGTCGGTGTTACACCGCGCATGTGCGTACGGCAGATTGCGAGCTTTTTTTCTCTCGTTCCTAAAATAGCGTACAGGAAGTGACATGTCAAATGTGATTGACAGAACAGGGCGTTTTTGGGTGTTGACGGGGGTGGAGATGAAAAAACGCAGGCGTGGCGAGGCGTTTTTGGGGCGTACATACATTAGCAGATGCGAACGTCAAATGTGTTCGGACCGTCTCATACGTCACTGAAACATCCGCTTTCCCTTCAAAATGCTCGCACAGCTTAGGGTCAGGATTACTCGACCACATTGGCGATGGCCTTCTCCTCCGTCCCGGGACTCCACGATGGTGCAGCGATTAATCGTGGCTGGTCAGTAAAGTAATTAGTGTTGGATTGAAATCCGGCTTGGTATGTGTTTGGAAAGCAGTTTATTGGGATAGCACAAAAGCGTACGCAGGTGGAAATCAGAGCTGCTAATGTCATGATTACATAATCAATTAGCGTACATTTTTGGGCTTTTATTTTGGCCACAATTTGGTGGTTATGGCCTATTGTAACAATAATGTCATCATCTTTTAATTAGCTCCCCTTTTTTTTTGTTTACTGTGGAATTTGCATCGCTATGTGTTTTTTTAAACGTTCCTTAAAGAGGCCTTTTTTTTTAAAAAAGAGGGTCAGTTTTTGCGTTTAAGGCCAGGATTAAATGTAACCCATTTGTACAATAATGTCACAATACAATGTCAGTGTTTTGTTTTTAATTTATTGTTTACACACAAACAAATTGGCATAATATTGTATTGCCTTTTTTTGTGGCCAAGATATTTGATCAAAAAAAAAACAAAACATAACTACTAACATAAGCGTAAATACAAAATTTAAAAACATTTCACAAGAAAGGAGAGGGAAGTTTTGACCAGAAAGGAATATGAGCCAAGCACAGAAGGAAAGTGGGAAAAGTCGCCATTGCTGTCACCGTTTTCTCGCCCGTTTGGCTGGGTGAGGGTGGGCGCCAGACCGGGTCCGGGATGCCATCGGGCTGACCTGTCCAGAGGCAGATGTTGTGGCCTCTGGACTAGGCACAGGGCTAGGCACATTTGGAGGATTGCCTGATGTTGTGCCAGAGGTAGAGGATCTGGATGTTCCGGCAGGAAGGGAGGTCGGCTCCACCATGTGCTGGCGAACGAGCTGCTCCAGGGCATCGGCGATGCGGATGTTGGCCCTGGTATTTTCCGCCAGGGCCTGAGCAATGGTCACGTTGGCCGCAGCATTTTGCTCCAGGGCCTCAGCCACCCGTATCAGACTGGCGTCCATCCTCTGCAGAATCTCCGTATGGCAATCCGATTTAAAATTGAGTTCTGTGAGGAGGCCCACTGCCTGCGAGGGGGCACGCCCTGGACTGGCTTCTGCAGGGTCCTCAGCCGGATGTACTGGTTCCTCCCCTGCAGAGTCAGCAGAAATTCTGCGGCCAAGGCTCCCCTCTGGAGCAGACTCATCCGCCTCTGTCTCTGTTAGGAAATTGGAGAAAAGACTCACATTAGAATCTACATATTGGCACAATAGCATTTCTGAGTTGGTGACATCACAAGACTTACCTTGGCCAACATGAGGAGCCGCAAAGTCTGGCATGTCCGTATCCATGTTGGACACGCCAAACACCTCCACAGCCTGCACACACCCCTGTGCCATCTCTTCTAAGTCTGTCAACTCCAATGACACAGGGGTGGGACCCCCACCTGTCCCCCTTGCATGCCTAGCCCTGTCGGCAAGTTTTTGTTTTAGACGATATTTGAAGTCTGCCCATCTGTGGAATGAATTTGGAACCATTATCCTTTTTTTTACAATGGGGTTTGTTTATAGGATGGGAAAGTGTTTACTTACCGCCGTTTGACATCCCGGGCTAGACGGACATAATCACCCACCCTATTGACAGCAACGGCGACCTCCTCCCACATTCTCCACTTCTGGCTTTGGCTCATATTCCTGGCTGCCTGGGGCAGGATGTCAACGCACTTCTGGATCAAAACCTCCATCTCCTTGCTTGTGAAATGTGGCTGCCTTTTTTTTTTTGCAGCTTTGGCGGGTTGACTGGGGCCAGCAGTCTCTTCCATGTCATCCTCCTCACCTATTTGGGTAAATATGCAGATTTAGCCACTTCACAACTTGCACAATATTATGTTTTAAAATACTCATTGACACAAAATGCATGAAGGCCTTACCGCCGCAATTTTGACCATTGTTTCCCTGGTTTGAAGCCATGTCTCTGCTTCCAGCATGAAATCATCCAGAAATTCTATGTGATTTCGTGACGTATTTATACATGCGTCGTTAGTTTGCGGCCGCATCATTGATTGTGCGTCCCTATGATTCATCCTTAATTTGTGCGGGAAAATAAACACTATTTATGGCTTGGTGTGTGTGGATTCGAGGTGGGGTTGTTGGAGTGTTGTCGGTTAAGTGGTTTGGATTTGGTTGGTTGGTTGCGTTTGGAGGATTTTGGAGAGTTGTTTTTTTGTTTGTTTTTGCTACATTTCTTTGGTTTTTCCGTTCGCATTTTTTTCATTTTTTCAACATCCTTTCCTGATTTGGTAAGTTTTGTGCATTCAAATTTGTGGCCAATTGGTGTATTCTTCTGTTTTGTGGTTAGTTAATTTGTTTAACACTCATTTCATCTTTTTTAGTTTTTTTTTGTTTTCGGACCCAAAGAAGTTTTTTGAGGACATCTTATATATTCGAGTTGGGTAAGTCCATTTTTTGTCTTGCATTTGCGAATGAATTACGGCATTTTTGACTGTTGGTGTAGCGCCTTGCATTTGCGAATGAATTACTGCATTTTTGACTGTTGGTGTAGTGACTTGCATTTGCGAATAATTTACCGCATTTTTGACTGTTGGTGTAGTGACTTGCATTTGCGAATAATTTACCGCATTTTTGACTGTTGGTGTAGTGACTTGCATTTGCGAATAATTTACCGCATTTTTGACGGCTTATTCATCATATAATCCAGTTTTGCTTTTCCCTTTTCCATTTTTTGGGTCCATTTGAACCCTATTTGACGTACGGTGTGCAATGTAGTTTTCATCGATGGCCAAATGTGTTTTTCCGCTATTTTCTGTGTTGGCTTGCAACAATTTTTAAACAAAAAAAACACCCTCTAAATTTTTGAAGTCTCATTGTTGCCTTTTTTACAGTTTATACGTATCATGACAATACCCCGGCATGTAAGCAGCTATGGATGGTATCAGAAAGCTAAGTTGTTTTTTCTTACTTTTGGGGTGGGTCAAAAGCCTTACATTGTAAACTTTGAATTTCAGGTAGATCTGGGGCGAATTGTTCTGGCCCTGCTCCCGGAAGACGACCAACCTCAAACTCGTCCCAGGCGTAGGCATCGTAGGCATGCAAGGCCCCAGATATTTCGAACACGTGTCACCCTTTTTGGAATGCCCGATGATGAGGTTTTAAGACGCTACCGTCTACCTCCCAAAATCATCATAGACACTCTCTCATTAATAGAAAGTGATCTTGAGCGGCAAATTGACAGTCCAACAGCAATACCACCACTGACGCAATTTATGGCGGTGTTACATTTATGTGCCTCAGGATCGTTTCAAACAACGGTGGGAATAGTGGCGGGCATCTCCCAATCCTCCTTTTCCCGGATCCTGAGGGCAGTGATGGAGGCACTTTTCAAGCACCTCCATCATTTTATTAAAATGCCTTTGGATATGGGTGCCCTTAGTGTGGCCAAGGCCAATTTTTACCAAATAGCTGGCTTCCCACACATCATAGGGGTTGTGGATGGTACTCACATACCACTTCAGCCTCCAGCACGGCTGGAGGCAATATTTAGAAACAGGAAACACTATCACTCCCTGAATGTAATGGTGGTATGTGATGCCTCCCTCCAGATCCTGTCCCTGAATGCTAAATTACCAGGAAGTGCACATGACTCCTTCGTCATCCGGCAATCAGGGATATGGCAGAAATTAACCAACCTACAAGCTGGTGATGCGTGGCTTCTGGGTAAGTGGAGACCTTTAGTACATAACAATGTTAAGCTTGATACACAGTGTTCCTGATGTGGTCTATTTTTGTTCACAGGAGACAGTGGATACCCTTGCATGTCCTGGCTGCTCACTCCTTATTTGGCTCCCACACCAGGGCCACAAAGTGCGTATAATTCCGCACTTACAGCCACCAGGCAAGTGGTGGAGCGCTGTATCGGCCTTTTAAAAGGCCGATTCAGATGCCTCCACCGCTCTGGTGGCGAGCTCATGTATGTGCCGGATATGGTGTCTAAAATTGTGGTCCTGTGTGGGATATTTCACAACATTGCCATAAGGAGTGGTGTCCCAATGCAGCCAGAGGATGCCTTACCTGAGGATGGCCCCCCCGAGGTTGGTCGAAGGTCAGTATGTGGGGGGGCCATACGCGATGATGTGGTGGCCAGATTTTTTAGGTAAGTTTGTTCAAAACTCCAGTGTTTATACCTAATGTGTTTGTTTTTTTTGGCAAACATCTAATTTTTTTTTAATTTTCTCACCATCTTCTGTTTGTTCACATAATCTTTGGCACTCCAACGCTCACTACTTCCTGCTACCCTTACCAAACCTGGATCTGGTCCTTTTGGGCATATATTCTGGAACCCATATCGCAACGCCATGTTTGTGGAATCATGTTGGCATGGTCCTTCGTCAACCAGTTCTTGATTTTGTGTTTTTATTTATTTTTTTCTTGGTATGTGTTGTATTTGAATTTATCACTGTGTATTTTTTTTGGGAGTGACCACTTTGTTTTCTCTGTTATGTGGTGAATAAATGTTTGAAGAGTGAAATGGTCTTCCTTTTTTGGGACGTTAACAGCAAGTGTAACCAGGTTAACACAAGTTACATTTGACTAAGGGGTAAACCAGTACTGACGCCAGTTGAGCAAAACTGAAATATGTTTTCAGCTTTCCAATCCACACCAAAAGGAAGCCTGGCCCAACCTTGGGATTTGTAAGATTGGCCTATGCAGCTTGCGCACCAAGTAGGAACCTGGAAAATGTAGAAATCTGAAATTGACACTACACCCAAAAAGGGAAATTACATTGTTACTGTTATGTGTTTCTGGTGTCTGTTTGACATACAAAGACAAAACACAATCTAACTTTTAAAAAAGGGAAATCCTTGCAGGAACTTATGTCAGGCTAAACTATCTTGGTTTTGGTTTTTAAAAATGAGCCACAACGTATATTTGTCTTTAAAAATTTATTTGGCAAATACAACAAAAAAAAAAAAACTAATGCCGAAGGAGGCCAGACAGCCGGTCGAGGGCCACCAGAAGGCCGATTACATGGTGGCGCATCTGCCCCACAACATCCGCCACCTCTTGCCGACGCCTCTGTTCCTCTGTGGGTGAGAAAAGTGTGTGGGTTAATACAACAATAGGGACTCCACAGAAAAACATAAAAAAAAAAACAAATCACTCCTAAACCCAAAAACATAAATAAAAAGGGTGGGCTGGCAAAAATACAAGGCCTAGGTACAAATTCCCACAGGTATGATATGTGTATGCTTAAATCACCAGGAAGAGGTAAAGGCAAACCTTCACAATCAACAAAAGTCAAGCCACAAAAACACGAAGAAAGGCACGACACATGATTACATACAAACAGTTTGTGCTTTAAAAAAAAATAATAAAAAACATACCGGGAAACAAATCGGGAGCTCCGGCAAAACCTCCATGATCCTCCTCGGAGGATCCGTCATTCCCCAAAGAATGGGGCGGAGTTATGCTGGACTCCGGGGAGGGGGTAATTGGAAGAGGGGTGGGTGGAGGAGAGGGGGAAGTGGGACGGAGGGGAAGGAGGCCCGACATTTCCGGGAGAGGGTCTGGGAAGGATGGGGAGGAGTGGGGAATAGGCGAAAGATTTGGGGTGGAGTGTTGGCTGGGGGTTGGGGAGAGTGGGCGGGAACGCCGACGTTGACGGCGGAGTCTTGGCTGTCCCCCTAAAATATGTCAAATAAATTGCGTTTAGTTTATGGACAAATCCGGGCAAACAAACAAAAAAAAAAAAAGAAAAAAGAAATAAAACCAAAAAAAATAGCAGTAGAATTAAAAATTCATAAAAAGAGGGAAAACATGCAGACGCAGATATGAGTACAAATAATAAATAGAACAGACAGGAAAACATGCACACGCAGATATGAGTACAAATAATAAATAGAACAGACAGGAAAACATGCAGACGCAGATATGAGTACAAATAATAAATAGAACAGACAGGAAAACATGCAGACGCAGATATGAGTACAAATAATAAATAGAACAGACAGGAAAACATGCACACGCAGATATGAGTACAAATAATAAATAGAACAGACAGGAAAACATGCACACGCAGATATGAGTACAAATAATAAATAGAACAGACAGGAAAACATGCACACGCAGATATGAGTACAAATAATAAATAGAACAGACAGGAAAACATGCAGACGCAGATATGAGTACAAATAATAAATAGAACAGACAGGAAAACATGCACACGCAGATATGAGTACAAATAATAAATAGAACAGACAGGAAAACATGCACACGCAGATATGAGTACAAATAATAAATAGAACAGACAGGAAAACATGCAGACGCAGATATGAGTACAAATAATAAATAGAACAGACAGGAAAACATGCAGACGCAGATATGAGTACAAATAATAAATAGAACAGACAGGAAAACATGCAGACGCAGATATGAGTACAAATAATAAATAGAACAGACAGGAAAACATGCACACGCAGATATGAGTACAAATAATAAATAGAACAGACAGGAAAACATGCAGACGCAGATATGAGTACAAATAATAAATAGAACAGACAGGAAAACATGCAGACGCAGATATGAGTACAAATAATAAATAGAACAGACAGGAAAACATGCACACGCAGATATGAGTACAAATAATAAATAGAACAGACAGGAAAACATGCACACGCAGATATGAGTACAAATAATAAATAGAACAGACAGGAAAACATGCACACGCAGTTTGCCCCACAAACACAAACATTAAAACCACAATACATAACACTTACTTGCCAGGATCTGCATGCGAAAGCATGCCAGCAAGCGGGGCGTTCGCCGTTGCAGGTCGGACCACCTGCGCTCCAGCTGCCCGATGTTGCGGCGTGATCCGAAGGACCGCAGGCGGGACCGTACCTCCGCATACGCGGAGCGCTTCTGCCGGTTGGTCATGGGTTCTGGCTGGCTGGTGATCCGGCGATCCATGACCTCCGTAAGCACCAGCAGCTCACGCCTGGTGAATGCGGAGGCTCTCATGATGGCAATGGTGTTTTTCTTAAAAATCATTTTTGATAAAGTGTGTAAAAATTTTCTGATTGGCTAATGTATTTTGGAAATTAACAGGAGCAATTTTATTGGTTAGTGTATGAGTCATGTGTTCGACAGGGCCAGAAATCTCTGGAGAGTTAGGATAGGCTTGATGCAGTGACATGCGTAAGCAAATTTAAATAAAGAAATGAACCCAGGGAAATATGCGGGGATACACAGCAATAGTACAATTGTTTAATTGTGGTTCACATGTTTTTTAAACAATAAAAGCGAATGTTTCATCCGTACGTATTCTGCGGGTAAACACAAACACAGACAAGAGTAAAGTTTCTTGCATTGTGTTGAAAAAAAACAAACAATTAAGCTAATTGATACATTGATTGGCATGATACGATTGATGGAGGTAGGCAGAATAAAGGAGCAGGTAATCGACATCTGACAAGGCCACTTCCTGTTTATACTTGTGCGTGCGTTCCTTTCAAGCCATTTCGGGGATGTACGCTCGCTATTTCGTACGCTCGTTAGTTAGAGGAGGGGTCGTCAGAGTTTAGGGAGGAATTTTAGATGCGAACGAAAATACGAGCGAGCCATTGAATTTAAATATTTTTGTACGTACGCCTAACGTACGTGCGCCCGCTTGCGTGCGGCTCTGAATGAGGGCCTCTCTCTCCAAGGCTTGATACACCTCCCCCTATATGGTTAAGATATGTGGAGCCTAATTAACGTCTTACCTCTATGTCATTCAAATTCCATTATCTTTGCTCAAAGCAAGACATAGAAGGGCTGTCTGTGCATGCAGAGCTCTACATACGAAAGTGGTACAGATCAGACCACGTGTATCATTCATTGTAAGATGGAACCAAACTTCATCAAGACGTGGTGGATGGCCTGTGCGCACGTTTAACAGTTTTATAATACAACGTAGACGACAACGTGTGTTATATATAAACGGCACAAGCCAGCTACGTACCAGAAACATAAGTGCGACCATTCAAAATAAGAGGCACAATCTGCTAAGTGGGTACGTGAGGACTAATACATCATAGCATGAATTAAATCATACTTGTAATAATCTGCTACTTAACCCCCCAGAGGGACTCACATTCCATTACACAGCAAAGTGGCTGCCAAAGATTAATACTTTTCAGGTACTCACAGTCGGCATTAAAATACACAAAAAAACAATATTAATACAGGTACACAAATAACATTGCATACACACGATCAGATTTTTCCTTCAGATATGAACGATAACGATTTAAAAATCGTTCAGTCATTCATATCTGAAGGAAAATCGTTCATATCTGACATGCCTGAACGATGGACGATCAACGATGCGCGTTCCCGTTTGTCAGATAACGATATCTGACATCTGATGGTTTTGCAGTCAGACTTGGACGATTCCATTCATTTTAATGCAGTCAAAAATCGTTCAATCGTTCAAATCGTTCAAAACTTTGGTAAAATCGTTCAGTCGTTCAGTCGTTCATCTGACAAGTCTGACAAATCTGACCTCCATAAGCTGCATACACACACAACGATTTTGTTACCAACGATTTTATGAACAATTTTCTGTCAGATTATCTGTCAGATTTTTTAAAGTGTAATGAACGATTTTTTTGAACTACGAACGATTTTTGCATATTCCCTTAATGAAAATCATTGAGTTGGCAAGTCTGACTGAACTACAAACGTGAACGCGCATGAACGATAATCGTTCATCGTTTGCCTCAGAAAGTGAATGATTTTCTCAAACGATTATCGTTTAACTATATCGTTTAACGATAATCATTCAAAAAATCGTTGTGTGTGTATGCAGCTTAAGTGTAATGGTAAACAGTCCTTGTGCTGTACATACGTGTAGATTTGGCAATGTTGAGACTCATAGGGGGAGATTCAATAGTAAGCGAAGGCCATGGAACAGTCGGGGGAAGGCACTTTGCGGCCAGTAACGTTGCTAAATTGCTTGGCACCCCAAAGAAGTGTGCAGGAAAATTATATATTGGGCTACCATATTCTACCATGATGTGCGCAGTTGCAAATTGTGGTGGCAAATCGCAAAGGATTGAGTCTCCCCCTTAGTCTTGCAAAAGTGCTAAAGTACACGTTTATGGATAAGCGCAAAGATTTGTGGGACAAGATGGCAGTGCCCATATAACAAGAACATTTAGCAACGTCTGGGAGGAGGGTTAGGTAGAACGAGGGCAATCATTGCTAAAGTTCGGGCTGGGTGCGCCGCGCTTTTCACGTGACATTGAAATGTATACAGAGAAGGTTTTATTTGCTGGACAGTATTATTTAAATGATCTTTAGAGGGTGTCGAAGGGAGGCGTTCTCTATTTTATAATTGTTTCCTCCCTATAAGTAAATTCTGGCTAGCCCGAGGCACTGGAAACCTAACTCTGTAGCCTATACTCCTAATGGGGCAGATTTTGCACATTTCCGTTTAATGGGGGCTCACCGGATTAGGTTTGTGTACTGCCGGGGGCCATGCATGATTCACTTGTACTGGGCCCCACGACTACTGATGTCAGCTCTGGTCTCCAAATACAGGGAAAAGGGCCGGCAGCTTCAAATGCATCTGGCGGAGACTCAGGTGCCCTTACGCAAAATTAGAAGCAGTGAGGGACGGCACTTTCTGCAGCTTGTAAATGACTGGTTATCTATGCCAAGCTCCTATACTTTCTAAATGGCCCGTTGCCCATACCCCAACTCTCCCCTTCTGTGCAGATACTTAGTAAAGGAGCCAATCAATTAGGTTCCACCATCCCTCCACCATGGACCTCTCCAAGAATACGTTTGTTAGACCAATCTTGGTAACTGCTATAGAGAAAGAGGAGTCTATTGCAGTGAGTAGCACACAATGACACATAGGGCAATATTCATTTACATGCCCCCAATACTTTGGAATCCCATTCACCGTGAGTTGTTGCGTCAGATACCATGGCACTGGAGCAATTTAATATTGGGCCGCTGTGGGCAGAGCCGAAACTAGACTTTTTGGTGCCCTGTGCCAGAGAGAGCATTGGCGCCTCCCCCCCTCATTTTTCAAATAGGGACATTAGAAGCGCACTGAAAAAAGGGCCATGGCCTCATGAGGAAGGGCCGGGGAAGAGATAGGGGAGGTCAGGAGATGCTGGGGATAAAAGAAGAGGAAGCTACAAGTGAGAGTGATACTAAACAGGAAAATTGACAGGCCCTAACAGCGCCCCCTGCCCTGTGCCATGGCACTGGTCCCACTACCCTAGTTACAGCCCTGGCTGTGGGGACAGCTGCTCCGAAAAAGCAGCCCTAACACTGACAGTTACGGCACTTAACTTTACACTCCCGGGTCTGGCAGTTGGCATAGGTTCTCGCAGTCAAGCTCCGAAAACTAAATGAATGACGGTCCCAATACAGTATGGATGGCTGCTCCCGTGGCTTCGACGGTGCATGCAACTGAGGGGGCAAAGCAGGAAGTAATGTGATTGCAATGTGGTCTCATTAATTCTCACCGATCCCTGTCCCGGCGACTAAGAGATGTTACATCCTGGCAAATAAGTAATTCCTTACTGCCATGAATTGCGGAGATAAGGAATCCTTATTACTGGGGGACAGACTGCACATTATAATAAATTTGCCCCTAAGGCAGGCTCCATCCAAGAGGTGATTTTACAGAGAGAGTTTAAAGAGATGAGAGTCTGATCAGGGGTAATAGGACATTCTATAGGTCAGCAGCGGCACGGGAGAAGCAATGATACATCGACTACCTAGATCAGTGGTCGGGGAACAGGGGTAAATTACCCCACATGGGGTAAAAATGAAATTCCTGGGGGTAATGGACGGACAGCTGGGCATGCATATGAATCATTCTATGCATGCCCGGCTGTCCGTCCATTACCCCCTGCTGTGCCGCAGGGAGGCTCTAAGCCGGACGCCCGCTTAGATGCTATTACCAGCGGGCGCCCGGCTCCTTCCCTGCAGCGCCGCGTTATCCGGAGGCTGGCGTTCTCTTCTGAATTCCAGCTTCCGCCTCTCTCCATGCGCATTATGGGAGAGACGTCATGACATCTCTCCCATAGTTCCGAGAAGCAGCCGGGCGGACAGGACGGCGGCGGATGCAGGAGCGGGGATTAAGGTAAGAGTTTTTTTTTTTTGTACAAGCGGCACTACAGGGGCGTTATATGGGGGCACTACTACAGGGGCATTATACGGGGGCACTACTACAGGGGCGTTATATGGGGGCACTACTACAGGGGCATTATATGGGGCACTACTACATGGGCATTATATGGGGGCACTACTACAGGGGCATAACTATGGGGGCACTAGTACAGGGGTACTACTACGGGGGTATAACTATGGGAGCACTACTACAGGGGCATAACTATGGGGGCACTACTACAGGGGCATTATATGGGGGCACTACTATATAATTTCCTTCCTTTCAAATCAAGGGGGTAACGTCGGCGTATCTAGATATATTTTGGGGTAAAAGGTAAAAAAGTTCCCTGACCCCTGACATAGATAATGCAGATATTATCTACATCCTGCAAAATACATATATTATTGTATAATCATTCACAATCTAAACTGTCTATGACATCAGAACGTTCAGATTGCAAGCTTTTTCCATGATCTGTTACCATCGCTCCATAAATTATTATTTACTGACACTTTTTAAAATATATGCTGATAATCACCAGTTTTTACTGACACATTATATGGGATAAGATGATAAAAAAAAAAGTGAATTGGAGATACACTGGCTAAACCGCCCTACTGCAAAGGATTCTGAGGAATCGTCTTGTGTCAGGCATGGAGGGGAAGATGTATCAAACTTTTGAGAGCGATAAAATGGAGAAGTTGCCCATAGCAACCAATCAGCTTCTGACTGTCATTTATCTAGCACAGACTACGAAATTACATCTACAAGCTGATTGGTTGCTTTGGGCAACTAATCAGCGGAGGAGATTTATGTGGGGGAGATTTATCAAACCTTGGAGAGAGAGAAAATGGAGACATTGCCCATAGCAACCAATCAGTTTCTGACTGTCATTTATCTAGCACAGACTATGAAATGACATCTACAAGCGGATTGGTTGCTATGGGCAACGTCTCCATTTTATCTCTCTCCAAGGCTTGATAAATCTCCCCCACAGAGAGAAGCTACTTGCTGACCGATCGGATACGAGGAGTGCTTGCTCACCGTTTTTTAAATGTCATATGAAGCGTTTCAGCTATGATCTGTTCCCCATGGATTAACAGAGTAGGACAATCATGTTAAGTACT
The DNA here is from genome assembly GCA_031769625.1 of Taudactylus pleione. Taxonomy (NCBI): domain Eukaryota; kingdom Metazoa; phylum Chordata; class Amphibia; order Anura; family Myobatrachidae; genus Taudactylus; species Taudactylus pleione. The sequence goes on from JAUIMM010000553.1 coordinate 163,133, forward strand.
GTGTCCTACATAGGATACCATAAAAGAAAATGCCCTCTATAACATTAGGTTTACCTTCTCAAAAGTGAACTTTCATTCTGTTTTCCCCATCAATCAACATACCGCAAAGATATTTAAAAAATGTAAATCTATGCCTTTAAAAAACAAACCAAAAAAACCACACAAGCACAACTGAAAAAGCAACAAATAAGGCAGACGTCTTAAAACGTCACCTTTTCCAACAACGAGATTTTCGGAATTTATCCTTAAAATGGCGCAAAGCGGCTGAAGAACAAAAAATCGGAACACATTTTAAAATGGCGAAAGTTTCCACATTCATTTTTGCTGACCGTATCAGATCCTTATCTGGCTAGGTGTTCCGTTAGCTGCGACACCAAGCAAGTAAACCAAAATGACTCTATAATGTAAATGGGGAATTCTTACCCGGGAGTCACAGCTGTCGTTTACTTTATTTATTGTAAGGAAAAATACATTTTTCTGTGCGTTTAATTGAGAGATCAGGCGTGTACGCCATGTAACACCAGTGTGGTCATAAGGGGTGAGAACATCAGTGACCACGTGACCTCATTCATTCTACAGAAGTATCCTAATTTAAGGTCGTTCTAAAAGATCTTTTTCCACTCTCTCAGTGACAAACACAACACACTGAAAGCAACGTGCACCCTGCTGGAATTAACACCTAATGTATTTTGAACCTGACATAAATGAAGAACTTTATTAAATAACAGTGTTTAGAGTTCCAGCAGCTTTCCGTACAATGCAAATTGTTTTAGAACGACGCATATCTCCTCTTAGTACGCCTCATACAATGAGATAAAGTAAAACCTATCCTAATTATATTGTACGCATATATGGATAAAGGTCTTTTTTGGTACTGTACAAAGACTTGCACTAGTTCCTCTTCTGCGCCCACAATTGAGCCTAGACTTCTGTAAGGTACACAGAGCAAGATGGCGGAGGAGACGACATGTCTACATGGGCAGAGGGAGGAGTTTTGTGGAACGGGGCAGGAAGAAAGCATGATTTTGCAGTACAAGATTATGATGGGGTAAAGGGGTGAGAGGGAACATTTTTTAGTGACATTTCTTAAAGGAGCATAGACTATTCCTATGTCCCTGACTCTCTGGATTTATTTAAGTCATAAATTAGGCTAAAATGAGCAGTATTTTAGGGGGAAAATACAAACATTATTATTAAATGAAAGGGACGGTACTAAAGGAGTAGAACGTAGGAATGACCATGGACGATATTTAATTGTTTTGCACCATCGGCAGTTACCCATTGATGATTAGCCATCGATGGCCAAGCTATGCACATGTGCAGACAGAGGCTTGCACGTGCACATAGTAGATCCGTCAGTCGCCATGGGGGGCAGCCACTGATATTTTACTATGTAGCCCCCCCATCTATGGTCAAGCCACTTGCCATCACCAACAGACCATCGATGAACGATGGCAACCCCTAGTAGAAAGTCAGACTCTGGTCGGTGTGATGTTTATCATTTTACAGCATATTACCCCTCTCTGCAAACCAAGGCATCTTCGGATGTGCATCTGCAGCTCTTTATAAATGACCCAGTATATGGCAATACAGCATTTATAGCGCATATATAGCTTATGAATCTCGTTCAATGTCAGAGTTAGAATCTATCCTGCAAAAATCATGTGCTCGCCCCTTACATGCCTCGCCCCTTACATGCCTCCTGTTTATTAAACAGAGTGTTCTCTTTGATTTGGTTGGATGTATCGTATCCTTTACTATTAACCGTTACTCAGTCCTCAAGGCTCCCCAACATTTCAGGTGTTAGTGATATCCCTAACTGAGCACAGGTGGTTAAACCAAATTGACTGAGGTACTAATTAAGTCACCTGTGGTCAAGCATGGATAACCTTAAAACCTGGACTGTGAGACTGTCTTGAGTACTGAGTTTGGGGACCTCTGCCATGAACGATTGAAGCATCCCTTTAATCTATCGGAGCTGGATAGATTAATGGGGGAAAATGGCATCAAATTGGCGTAAAGAAAAAGTAAAACGGTGTCACTTTAAGGCAAAAAAATATCTTCTTTAAGACGACTCCTATTTAAATACTCTGATAATATATATATATATATATATATATTTATATACACATAGAGAGTATGTATATTGTTAAATAGGCAGCATACGCTTCCATACAAGTTATAACAGCAACATCTCGCCAGACAAAATGGCGCATTTGTAACTATCTTGAACGATTATCACACGTTCGGTTATCACTACAAACGCTGCGTTCCTGGTGATTCCTTGCATCTGCAATGTTTCATGCTATAATTATCATCAGACAGCAGTTTCAGGAGCTATAAAATGAATCGGAAGCTACACATAAATGCCTAGTCTAACTCCCAAACAGTATGTATAATAATTAGCCAGCACACAATAGTTAGAACAGCAACATCTCACCAGACAAAATGGCGCACTTTTAACTAACTTTCACGACTGTTACACGCTTGGTTATCACTACAAACGCTGCGTTCCTGGTGATTCCTTTGCAGCGGCAATGTTTCATGCTATAATTATCATCGGACAGCGGTATTAGGAGCTATGAGATTAATGGGTGCTACACATATATGCCTAGTCTAACTTCCCCTATATATGGACAGCCACGTGTTGCACACAAGCCACGTAAATGAATGGTGGCCAACAACAGTGTAATCATATATACTGTGTGATATTTACCAAATTACTTCCGTGTAAAGAACAATTCACCGTAACAGGACACTTGTGAAAGATGCGTGTGTATTTTCACGTGGAGGTTCTCACACTTTTATGTCATGGATAGTTCTGTGCATTTACAAAACCACGAGACCCTGGGAGCATTTAATACATCGTTAGCCAGCTGTAAAGAATCTTTAACTTATAAACTTACTCTGGTTCCATTAGTTTAATTGTAGACTGTCTCTCTGCGGTTGGAAATACCCTCTCGGATGCACAAATTATATTTAGGGCGCCTGTGGCTGCATCATTTATACTCAGAGTGGGCGGTGCTGTCATAGCCCACGTGATCTTATTTGTCATCAAAATGCTGAAAGTTTTAAGGACGTCCTGAAACTTCCACTTTTGATTTGGTTTATTTTGGGCCAGAGCTTTACGACAATAAGCTATGGTTTCATTCTTAGTAGGTCGTGTTATATGTTGTTGTCTACATTCTAATTCACATTATTCTTCTGTGTATTGGCCAAATGGAAAACTCTGGATGTCGTTAGACAGCAGTGGGTGTACAGGACACTGGTTGGAAACATTATTTTCATTTTTCTATTGACAAATAGACGACCTCATTCAGTATTACGTGGCATCGTTGCGACCTAACAAAATATTGTATAGTGCAGCGCCATTTAGGGGCCGCTACACCACGTACATCAAAACTTCAGATATGAAACTTTAGGACCAAAACAAAGTAAAAAAAAATAAAATAAAGATATACAGTATATAGGATAGTGACCGGAACACTAACAAGTATATAAAGATATATATAGGATAGTGACCGGAACACTAACAAGTATATAAAGATATATATAGGATAGTGACCGGAACACTAACAAGTATATAAAGATATATATAGGATAGTGACCAGAAACACTAACAAGTATATAAAGATATATATAAGATAGTGACCGGAACACTAACAAGTATATAAAGATATATATAGGATAGTGACGGGAACACTAACAAGTATATAAAGATATATATAGGATAGTGACCGGAACACTAACAAGTATAAAAAGATATATATAGGATAGTGACCGGAACACTAACAAGTATATAAAGATATATATAAGATAGTGACCCGAACACTAACAAGTATATAAAGATATATATAGGAAAGTGACCCGAACACTAACAAGTATATAAAGGTATATATAGGATAGTGACCAAAACACTAACAAGTATAAAAAGATATATATAGGATAGTGACCAGAACACTAACAAGTATATAAAGATATATATAGGAAAGTGACCGGAACACTAACAAGTATATAAAGATATATATAGGATAGTGACCGGAACACTAACAAGTATATAAAGATATATATAGGATGGTGACCGGAACACTAAAAAGTATATAAAGATATATATATGATAGTGACCGGAACACTAACAAGTATATAAACATATATATAGGATAGTGACCGGAACACTAACAAGTATATAAAGATATATATAGGAAAGTGACCAGAACAATTTCAAGTATATAAATATAAACAAATATATACAGAAAGTGACCGGAACATTAACAAGTATATAAAGATATATATAGGATAGTGACCCGAACACTAACAAGTATAGAAAGATATATATGTAGGATAGTGACCCGAACACTAACAAGTATATAAAGATATATATAGGATTGTGACCCGAACACTAACAAGTATATAAAGATATATATAGGATAGTGACCAGAACACTAACAAGTATATAAAGATATATATAGGATAGTGACCGGAACACTAACAAGTATATAAAGATATATATAGGAAAGTGACCAGAACACTAACAAGTATATAAAGATATATATAGGATAGTGACCTTAACACTAACAAGTATATAAAGATATATATAGGAAAGTGACCGGAACACTAACAAGTATATAAAGATATATATAGGATAGTGACCGGAACACTAACAAGTATATAAAGATATATATAGGAAAGTGACCGGAACACTAACAAGTATATAAAGATATATATAGGATAGTGACCGGAACACTAACAAGTATATAAAGATATATATAGGAAAGTGACCAGAACACTATCAAGTATATAAATATAAACAAATATATACAGAAAGTGACCGGAACATTAACAAGTATATAAAGATATATATAGGATTGTGACCCGAACACTAACAAGTATATAAAGATATATATAGGATAGTGACCAGAACACTAACAAGTATATAAAGATATATATAGGATAGTGACCGGAACACTAACAAGTATATAAAGATATATATAGGAAAGTGACCAGAACACTAACAAGTATATAAAGATATATATAGGATAGTGACCGGAACACTAACAAGTATATAAAGATATATATAGGAAAGTGACCAGAACAATTTCAAGTATATAAATATAAACAAATATATACAGAAAGTGACCGGAACATTAAGAAGTATATAAAGATATATATAGGATAGTGACCCGAACACTAACAAGTATATAAAGATATATATAGGAAAGTGACCGGAACACTAACAAGTATATAAAGATATATATAGGATAGTGACCGGAACACTAACAAGTATATAAAGATATATATAGGAAAGTGACCAGAACACTATCAAGTATATAAATATAAACAAATATATACAGAAAGTGACCGGAACATTAACAAGTATATAAAGATATATATAGGATAGTGACCCGAACACTAACAAGTATATAAAGATATATATATAGGATAGTGACCCGAACACTAACAAGTATATAAAGATATATATAGGATTGTGACCCGAACACTAACAAGTATATAAAGATATATATAGGATAGTGACCAGAACACTAACAAGTATATAAAGATATATATAGGATAGTGACCGGAACACTAACAAGTATATAAAGATATATATAGGAAAGTGACCAGAACACTAACAAGTATATAAAGATATATATAGGATAGTGACCGGAACACTAACAAGTATATAAAGATATATATAGGAAAGTGACCAGAACAATTTCAAGTATATAAATATAAACAAATATATACAGAAAGTGACCGGAACATTAAGAAGTATATAAAGATATATATGTAGGATAGTGACCCGAACACTAACAAGTATATAAAGATATATATAGGATTGTGACCCGAACACTAACAAGTATATAAAGATATATATAGGATTGTGACCCGAACACTAACAAGTATATAAAGATATATATATAGGAAAGTGACCAGAACAATTTCAAGTATATAAATATAAACAAATATATACAGAAAGTGACCGGAACATTAAGAAGTATATAAAGATATATATAGGATAGTGACCCGAACACTAACAAGTATATAAAGATATATATGTAGGATAGTGACCCGAACACTAACAAGTATATAAAGATATATATAGGATTGTGACCCGAACACTAACAAGTATATAAAGATATATATAGGATAGTGACCAGAACACTAACAAGTATATAAAGATATATATAGGATAGTGACCGGAACACTAACAAGTATATAAAGATATATATAGGAAAGTGACCAGAACACTAACAAGTATATAAAGATATATATAGGATAGTGACCGGAACACTAACAAGTATATAAAGATATATATAGGAAAGTGACCAGAACACTAACAAGTATATAAAGATATATATAGGATAGTGACCGGAACACTAACAAGTATATAAAGATATATATAGGAAAGTGACCGGAACACTAACAAGTATATAAAGATATATATAGGATAGTGACCGGAACACTAACAAGTATATAAAGATATATATAGGAAAGTGACCAGAACACTAACAAGTATATAAAGATATATATAGGAAAGTGACCAGAACACTAACAAGTATATAAAGATATATATAGGAAAGTGACCAGAACACTATCAAGTATATAAAGATATATATAGGATTGTGACCCGAACACTAACAAGTATATAAAGATATATATAGGATAGTGACCAGAACACTAACAAGTATATAAAGATATATATAGGATAGTGACTGGAACACTAACAAGTATATAAAGATATATATAGGAAAGTGACCAGAACACTAACAAGTATATAAAGATATATATAGGATAGTGACCGGAACACTAACAAGTATATAAAGATATATATAGGATAGTGACCCGAACACTAACAAGTATATAAAGATATATATAGGATAGTGACCAAGACACTAACCAGTATAACACACACCTCCTAATGTTGTCCCTGAGATATTCAGCAGGCTCACTTGCAAAAAAAACATTGGGGTGTGGTAACAACAAGATAGTGGCATGCCACGTCACCTGGTGTGTGCCCTGCACTTCCACTCTGCCCCTACCTGCCTCCCCTAAAATAGAATTTAATTGCACCAACAGCCAGGACATACCTTCCAACTTTCTGTCAGGACAAATGTGCCTCTGCCGGGACTGTCCTGACTAATACTGAGAAAGTTGGGAACAGTGGCGGCTGTGAAGGCCATCTGTTCACCTCCCTAGTCAGCAGCGCAGTCCAAAATTCAAATAGGGGAGCCGCACCAATTGCCAGTGAGGATGGCAGTGAGGATGGCAATGAGGATGCCAGTAAGGATATAGCCAGTGAGGATGGCAGTGAGGATGCCAGTAAGGATATAGCCAGTGAGGATGGCAGTAAGGATATAGCCAGTGAGGATGGCAGTGAGGATATAGCCAGTGAGGATGGCAGTGAGGATGCCAGTAAGGATATAGCCAGTGAGGATATAGCCAGTGAGGATGGCAGTGAGGATGCCAGTAAGGATATAGCCAGTGAGGATGGCAGTGAGGATGCCAGTAAGGATATAGCCAGTGAGGATATAGCCAGTGAGGATGGCAGTGAGGATGCCAGTAAGGATATAGCCAGTGAGGATGGCAGTGAGGATGCCAGTAACGATATAGCCATTGAGGATATAGCCAGTGAGGATGGCACTGAGAATGCCAGTGAGGATGGCAGTAAGGATGGCAGTGTGGATGGCAGTGAGGATGGCAGTAATGATGGCAGAAAGGATGCTAGTGAGGATGCCAGTGAGGATGGCAGTAAGAATGGCAGTGAGGATATAGCCAGTGAGGATGGCAGTAAGGATGGCAGTAAGGATGCCAGTGAGGATATAGGCAGTGAGGATGGCAATGAGGATGCCAGTAAGGATATAGCCAGTGAGGTTGGCAGTGAGGATGCGAGTAAGGATATAGCCAGTGAGGATGGCAGTGAGGATATAGCCAGTGAGGATGGCAGTGAGGATGCCAGTAAGGATATAGCCAGTGAGGATATAGCCAGTGAGGATGGCAGTGAGGATGCCAGTAAGGATATAGCCAGTGAGGATGGCAGTGAGGATGCCAGTAAGGATATAGCCAGTGAGGATATAGCCAGTGAGGATGGCAGTGAGGATGCCAGTAAGGATATAGCCAGTGAGGATGGCAGTGAGGAAGCCAGTAACGATATAGCCATTGAGGATATAGCCAGTGAGGATGGCACTGAGAATGCCAGTGAGGATGGCAGTAAGGATGGCAGTGTGGATGGCAGTGAGGATGGCAGTAATGATGGCAGAAAGGATGCTAGTGAGGATGCCAGTGAGGATGGCAGTAAGAATGGCAGTGAGGATATAGCCAGTGAGGATGGCAGTAAGGATGGCAGTAAGGATGCCAGTGAGGATATAGGCAGTGAGGATGGCAGAGAGGATGGCAATGAGGATGCCAGTAAGGATATAGCCAGTGAGGTTGGCAGTGAGGATGCGAGTAAGGATATAGCCAGTGAGGATGGCAGTGAGGATGCCAGTAAGGATATAGCCAGTGAGGATGGCAGTGAGGATGCCAGTGAGGATATAGCCAGTGAGGATGGCAGTGAGGATGCCAGTAAGGATATAGCCAGTGAGGCTATAGCCAGTGAGGATGGCAGTGAGGATGCCAGTAAGGATATAGCCAGTGAGGATGCCAGTGAGGATATAGCCAGTGAGGATATAGCCAGTGAGGATGGCAGTGAGGATGCCAGTAAGGATATAGCCAGTGAGGATATAGCCAGTGAGGATGGCAGTGAGGATGCCAGTAAGGATATAGCCAGTGAGGATGGCAGTGAGGATGCCAGTAAGGATATAGCCAGTGAGGATATAGCCAGTGAGGATATAGCCAGTGAGGATATAGCTAGTGAGGATATAGCCAGTGAGGATGGCAGTGAGGATGGCAGTGAGGATATAGCCAGTGAGAATGGCAGTGAGGATATAGCCAGTGAGGATATAGCCAGTGAGGATATAGCCAGTGAGGATGCCAGTAAGGATATAGCCAGTGAGGATATAGCCAGTGAGGATGGCAGTAATGATATAGCCAGTGAGGATGGCAGTGAGGAAGCCAGTAAGGATATAGCCAGTGAGGATGGCAGTGAGGATGCCAGTAAGGATATAGCCAGTGAGGATATAGCCAGTGAGGATGCTAGTGAGGATGCCAGTGAGGATGGCAGTAAGGATGGCAGTGAGGATACAGCCAGTGAGGATATAGCCAGTGAAGATGCCAGTGAGGATGGCAGTAAGGATGGCAGTGAGGATACAGCCAGTGAGGACATAGCCAGTGAGGATACAACCAGTGAGAATACAGCCAGTGAGGATGCCAGTAAGGATATAGCCAGTGAGGATATAGCCAGTGAGGATGGCAGTAATGATATAGCCAGTGAGGATGGCAGTGAGGAAGCCAGTAAGGATATAGCCAGTGAGGATGGCAGTGAGGATGCCAGTATGGATATAGCCAGTGAGGATATAGCCAGTGAGGATGCTAGTGAGGATGCCAGTGAGGATGGCAGTAAGGATGGCAGTGAGGATACAGCCAGTGAGGATATAGCCAGTGAAGATGGCAGTAAGGATGGCAGTGAGGATACAGCCAGTGAGGACATAGCCAGTGAGGATACAACCAGTGAGGATACAGCCAGTGAGGATGCTAGTGAGGATGGCAGTGAGGGTATAGCCAGTGAGGATGCTAGTGAGGATGGCAGTGAGGATACAGCCAGTAAGGATATAGCCAGTGAGGATGGCAGTGAGGATGCCAGCAAGGATATAGCCAGTGAGGATACAGCCAGTGAGGATACAGCCAGTGAGGAGACAGCCAGTGAGGAGACAGCCAGTGAAAGTGGCAGTTGGTGCGGTTCACCCTTTTGAATTTTGGATTGCGCTGCAGCCCCGCGTCTGGAACCACACACTGCTAGTCAGTAGGTATTCCTGCTTCTGACAGTGATGTTGTGTACTGTGGCGTCCACATCCACCATCCCTGTGTGTTACGTGCAGATATGAACCGGTACACAGTTGAACACAGCGTATTGATTGTCCAGGCGTACTGGAAAACTGAGTGGATAAAGGCCTGCCAAAGACAATTTATTGAGCAGTTTGGAGGTCAGAAACCAGCAGCAAAATTCACCATTCAGCATCTGGCGAAGAAGACTTTGGGGCCAATAGCGAGTGAAACACCCCGTATATTACTGATGTGGACATGAATATACCTGCATTTACACAACACTGGCTAATTTATATATAGGTCAGACCCCTCTTGGAGGGTGGACAGTTTGAATGTAGCAGATGCATTCTCTGACTCCCAGTGAACAGACAGGTTACATGCTTAGTGATGCCATTGGTAACCAGCATTTGGATCTCATGAAGAGGGCTTCTTGTCTATAACATGGCTACCACTGCAGTGGTTAGGTGACTACTGTAATTTAACCCCTTCACTGCTAAAGGACGAATAGCAAATGCCTTGCAAATGTACCCCATGACTGCTAAAGGCAGCTCCCTCTTGTTCTCAGTCATGCAGCGAGACCAGGGGTCAAAATAAATATTTATCAGTCAATCAGCAGTCGATGGGCGAGTATGAAGTCTGTACACGGCCTGATAAAAGGTTGGAGATGAGACGCCTACACATGCATATGTGACGATGTCGCACATTTTCTGGTTCTCCCCCACTATACTAGAACTGTATTTCCCAAACCCGGTGCTGAAGGCACCCTAACAGTCCAGGTTTTAAGGACACCCATGATCTTTAGAATGTAAGCTCTCACGAGCAGGGACCTCTTCCCTCATGTGCTTCTCTTTAAATTTTCTTCTACTCCTTACTCCCCATAAGGGCACCTAACACGGGACCGCCAACTCCCGGCAGCTTATTGTGAGTGCTTTAATCACTATTGCAGCAATGTATATAAGTCGTCTCCTTGTCCTGCTCTATAATGTACTGTAGGTTACTTGTTTCTTGTTCACTCACTGTACTATGTAAGGTGCTACGGAACACTTGTGGCGCCATATAAATAAAGGATAATAATAATAATAATAATTGAGCACCTCAGTTATTTCGATTTAACAATCTGTGCTCAGGCATGGCTATCCTTAAACAGGGCCATTGAGAGCAGTGACCGGCCCAGGTATGGGGTGGTTGGGGGTGTGGCCAAATCAGGGAGGCATGGCTACACCCCCTCACAAAATGCCTCAGGGGGCAATCAGTGTAATGGACCACCATAACACTTGCAGGGAGAGAGGGGAGGCTGGTGCTGCTCAGCAGCAGCAGCAGCAGCTTCCCTGGACCCTACACAGCACATAGCAGTGTGGTACCCCTGTCCTTAAAACCTGGACTATTAGGGTACCGTGAGGACCAAGTTTGAGAAACACTGCAGAAAATAAGAGATTCCAGGGCTGGGGAGTCTAGGAAAACCCTTTTCTCCCTAATCCTAATCCATACCCTTTTCTCCCTAATCCTAATCCATACCCTTTTCTCCCTAATCCTAATCCATACCCTTTTCTCCCTAATCCTAATCCATACCCTTTTCTCCCTAATCCATACCCTTTTCTCCCTAATCCTAATCCATACCCTTTTCTCCCTAATCCTAATCCATACCCTTTTCTCCCTAATCCTAATCCATACCCTCATCTGAAAGAGGAGTCTACTCTTTCAAGCATTGAAGACACTTAGCAGATATTGTGTTTTGATCACTACACTACAGAGAATGACAAAGTTTGGGGGAGGCTCCATAGACCCTTAAATGTCCCCCATCAAAGCTACAGCCCAGGATCAGCTGCAAGCCATGGCAATTCATGTGATCTATACAGTTGTCAAACTTTTATTTGGTAGATATATGAAAAAGGTGACTTTTCTCAAGCTAGTGCCACCTTATGGTATTCTGCACATTGCAGTCTTCCATAGCTTAGGTATTATAGCAAAAAAAATATATATATATATTTGCTGAATTTGTTAGGAAAACTTGTGACTTTATTATCCCGATTTTACTGTTTTGAAAACCTAGAGTGATACAAAACAAATCAAAACTTTTGTTGGCGGGGGTTAATACGAAGAAAAGTAAACAATTATATCTACAGTTTACTTTCTTACAATTGTAATTAAAAAAAGAAAAAAAAAAGTTTTTCACTGTTATATCGGCATTATAAATAAATCAACGGTACGTTTGGTAAAAATACACTTGGGTGCAAAACGCGCACTGACCCACAGACACCTGACACTCCCTTCCCTCTCCGAACTTGCGCCAGACAGATAAAATTGCTGATTGGTTGCTGTTGTTCAGTCCACACTTAAATCTAATGTTTGTAAATAAGACCTATTATATTCACTTATTACAGGAAAATGAGCACTTCCCCCGATAATATTATGCTTTATTTATAAATCGCCACCATATTGCACAGCGCTCTACAGAGGATGCGTCAATCTCAATAGCGCACTAGGGTCCATTTTTTGTGAAATGCCAAATAACCTTCCAGTATGGACTGCGGCACAAACACGGGGAGAACATAAAAACTCCTCCCAGGCCCTGCTCAGAATGGAACTCCTGGCCAAGGCACGTGCCAGTTGGATGATAATTTGTTACCATAAACTACCACAAGGAGAGAGAGAGAGAGCGAGAGAGAGAGAGAGAGAGAGGAGAGAGTACAGATGATATGCTTTATTACAATGTAATAGAAGCACCTCCCTGCATTGCTAAGTTTGCACATTGTATTTCAGCAATGAGTTGTTTCGATGATCACAACACTCAGCTATTAGAGAGACACACAGAGAAAGCAGCACATTAGGCCCTACCTGCTTTGCAGTAGTTTATAATTTGGTGGAAATTCCTGTAGAGCGGAGCAGCCTGTTCTTACGAAACAGCTTTCACTGCACATAAGACATGTAGCGTCTGCGTCTCCTAGGCAATGACATGGACACTACTGACGGAGAGGTGAAAGCGTGGCTTGCTTTGTGTGCTCTTTCCTGGAACACTGAGTGCATACAAGCTGGGAGTGTTATTCTTGGCTTGTAAAGAACCTCTCAATTCATACACATATGCCAACTTTACAAACTAGCCAGCGCCTTTCGTACGTAACTCTTCCCCATTGTGATACGCAGTACAGTGACATTGCTTAGCGTGCAGGGCATAATGCGCTGGTCTTCCTTAGGCTGAGCATCTCTTTTAAACAGATGGAGGATAGAAAGTATGAGAATAGGAAGGTGCATGTATTTAATGACTTAGGGGGAGATGTACTCAGCTTTGGAAAGTGATAAATTGAAGAGGTATAAACTACCAGCCATTCAGCTCCTGTCATGTTACAGGCCGTGTTTGAAACATGACAGTTAGGAGCTGATTGGTTGGCAGTTTATCACTCTCCAGAACTTAGTACATCTCCCCCAATTTCTCTATTTATGTTCATTTTAATTTCTGGCTGGAGAAAGGCTCATCCAATGAAAACTGCCAATTGTAAAGCACAACGGAATATGCTGCAACTATATAAATGTTAATATATTTAGGAAAGGGAGAATCCCAGATTTCTAGGACCTCAGGGCTTACCCTATGTTGCACACTTTACCGCCATCCCCATAGAGTCCTCACACACTATTTATCAAGCGACGTTGTCTATATACGTTTCCTATATAGCTGGAAATGTGGACCAGCGAGGGACGACATACTCCACTGGATCGACGTCGGGTTAAACAGCTTAGCACAAATGGCTGCCCCTCATGTGCATTACATATTGGCTTGTCACCGGCAGCGTTAGATTACCAGCAACCTAGAGAAGATCTCTGAGGAGGGAGACATGGCCGAACGACACTAGACAGGTGAGTACTGATAAATAACGTTGGCTTCATCAGAAGTATCACTGTAATAGGTGTGGATTAAAAGATCTACAGTACAAAGGTCAACAGTGTCTAGGTAGACACCAATTGATAGGCAATAGGTCGACAGGCACAAAAGGTTGACAGGGACTATAGGTCGACATGGATGAAGATCGATAGGTACAAAAGGTCGAGATGGTCAAACAGTCAACATTGGAATGGTCAACACAAAAATGGTTGACATTGGTTTTTTTTGTTTTCTAACCCTAACCTTCACCCTAAACCTTCCCTTGGTGCCTAACCCTAACTATATGGTAAAGTGACTAACCCTAACCGTCCCTCCTAGTGCCTAACCCTAACCCACCGGTAAATGCCTAACCCTAACCCTCCGGTAAATGGCTAACCCTAACCTTCCGGTAAGTGCCTAATCCCAACTGTACCTCCTAGTACCTAAACCTAACCCTCCGGTAAATGCCTAACCCTAACCGTCCCTCCTAGTGCCTAACCATCGGGGTAAGCGCCTAACCCTAACCATCCCTCCTAGTGCCTAACCTTAACCCTCCGGTAGGTGCCTAACCCTAACCGTCCCTCCTAGTGCCAAACCGTTGAGGTAAGTGCCCAACCCTAACCGTCCCTTCTAGAGCCTATTCCTAACTCTCCGGTAAGTGCCTAACCGTAACCGGTCCTCCTAGTGCCTAACCATTGGGGTAAGTGCCTAACCATAACCGTCCCTTCTAGAGCCTATTCCTAACCCTCCGGTAAGTGCCTAACCCTAAAAGTCCCTCCTAGTGCCGAACCGTCGAGGTAAGTGCCTAACCCTAACTGTCCCTTCTAGAGCCTATTCCTAACCCTCGGGTAAGTGCTTAAACCTAACTGTCCCTTCTAGAGCCTATTCCTAACCCTCGGGTAAGTGCTTAACCCTAACTGTCCCTTCTAGAGCCTATTCCTAACCGTCCGGTAAGTGCTTAACCCTAACCGTCCCTTCTAGAGCCTTTTCCTAACCGTCCAGTAAGTGCTTAATCTTAAGCCTGAATAAAACCTTTTGACCATGTCGACCCTTTGTACCTGTCGACCTATTGCCTGTCTACCAGTTGGTGTCTACCTAGACACTGTCAACCTTTTTACTGTAGATCTATTGATTGGAACCCCACTGTGATAGGTGGCAGCAATACTAAATTATACATAGCACTTTTTGCAACATTTATTGATAAATAAACCCCATCATAGTATCTCTTTATCTTGAAGATGATGCCGATGAACGATATATCGGGCGGTTGGTATACACTGCACGATCCCGTGACTGACTGCCCGATATTTTGTTCACCAGCACCATTGACTTTGCCGGCATCGGCAGATGGGTCGATGTTGGCCAGCGGGCCCCGCGCATAGTGGGCACACCCTAGATGATGTGCCCGATATGTCGGCTTGATCCGCGGGATCGGATGACATATCGTCTAGTTAGTGTGTACCCGGCAAAAGAGTATGGTTAGATTGTGAGCAGGCTAGAAGATGTTTCAGTAGTTACTTTCCTGAAATCCATAAGGTTCCTTACAATATTTGGAGGAGGAGATGTCCGTGCACATTTCTAAGCATCACGGCCAAAGACAGAACTAGCACTAAATACAGCACAGTGCTACATGATAATGATAAAGTCATTTATCTGCTTTTCCCGCCTCTTAATCGTCTCTGTTGCTTTCCTTCTTCCCTGTTGTAGTCACAGTAAATGGAGTTTGCCATTTCTCCAAATGTCTCTATAGAGCAATCATTTCATACCGCAAAGTTTCCATCGGTGGTTGGGTATGGCTGCCGAGCTTCTGGTTCTCATAGTATTCTGAGACTTGTAGTTTCCCATGAGCTGGGGGGGGGGGCAACAGGTATTGTAAATTGTTGCAAATTATGAATTGATAGTTAAGGGCAGCACAGATGGTGTAATGGTTAGCACTACTGCCTCACAGCACTGAGGACGTGGGTTCGATACCCACTATGGCCCTAACTTTGTGGAGTTTGCATATTCTCCCTGTGCTTGTGTGGATTTCCTCCGGGTGCTCTGGTTTCCTCCCACACTCCAAAAATATACTGGTAGGTTAATTGTGTCGTAACAAAATTACCCCTAGTGTGTATGTGTGAGCATGTGGTAGGGAATATTGATTGTAAGCTCCACTGGGGCAGGGACAGATGTGAATGGTAAGATATTCTCTGTAAAGCGCTGCGGAATATGTGTGCGCTATATAAATAACTGGTAATAATAACTGGTAATAATAATTAAAAGAATGAAGTTTCACGTCTATGCTGTTAGATTGTGGCAGGATTGTTTGGTTGGTTGTAGAGGATGATGATAATCATGTATATTACAATGAGTGAGGAGATTACGTTCTGCACACCAAGCTGTGTAACCTCTGGGACTCTATTCCAGTCACCTCGGAACACTTTGCTTCTCTCTAAACAATTAGCGAGGACTGGTGCCCGGGGGCATCGCTGAATGAGCCGATTATGTCATCATTTTAGAAGAGATTTCAGTAAATCAGGAGAGAAGAGTCCTGACAATGTAAATTATATCATGAAAACATATTGCGCTTATTAGACATATTTAAACTTTTATTTTTCTTTCCCTTTTTTTATGCCATAAAATAATAAAAAAAAAAAAAAAACAGTTACTTTATTTTAACAAATCTATGGCCCTCATTCAGAGCCGTTCGCTATTTGCGGTCGTTCGTTTAAAAACAAGGGGTGGCTATTCAAATGATCCGTACGCACATTGCAGTCTGTTCACACCTCTAAGTCTGAACGAACGAGCAAAACATACGCTCGTTTATTTGTTAAAAACGCCCCCTGGCCGCTCGCACCATACGTCATGTCCGCTATTTATTAGATTAATCGAGTACATCGACCAGCGTATGAACTGCTCGCTATTCTTGTGGTTGGTGTTTGCTACCACAAATTTGCGAGCAGTTCTGGCTATAAAATAACCCAGTGACGTGGACAATGACGCTGCTGTTTTAAATATACACACCCATAAAACGCCCGTTTTGACCTTTAAGCACGCCTGCGTTCGGATCTCCACTCCCCATTTTCAAGCACCTTCCCCTGTTACCACCCACATACGCCTCATTCTGTCACTCAAAATAGCAGGCACTCGCAATATAGCGTACAAACGATTTTCGGCCGCACTGACTGGTTTGCGCATGCGTACTAAAAACCGTACGCATGCGCAGATGTGCAAACATCGCTCGGAACGAGCGTACTGCCGCTAACGAGCGGCTCTGAATGAGGGCCTATATTCCTTTATTAGGACAATAGATCACAGTGAACACAAATTTCCCGACACAATTGTACACTTCCTCTGTCTTTTTCCTGAATTTGTTTTCCTGAATTTTATTCAAATATGGGAAGGGGAATGAGTTGGGGGCGCCCTACAGCAATGACTTTATGCATGACAGGCAGCCTAGCAGCAAATCAGACTGACTGTCCGTCATTACAGTGCACCCGGCGTGCGGAGCTTCCAAGTCGGTGTGGTGAGCAGGGAAGCTCTTATGGTGCATACACACGGGACGACCGTCAGCGATAACGATATCGCTGAACGATCTCCCGGGTGTGCTGGATGATCGATATCGATCATCGAGCACACCAGTAACCCACCAACGACGGCCAACGACCCGCGATCAATGATCGCAGGTCCCTATAGTAACCTGGTCTATATCGACCAGGTTGGCCTGCTTGCACGGTCGATGGACGATATCTTTATCGTCCATACGTGCCCGCGCATCGCAGGTCGTTGGTGGGTTGGAGGCACTGAAAAATGCACGATATGAACGATAATAGGATCGATATCGTTATCGTTCATATCGTGCATTTTAATCGTACCGTGTGTACGCACCATAAGTTTTGTGAGATGAGGATTATCTTGAAAGACTAAAGCTAGGTACACACCATACACCCGTGCCACCCAGCGATGGAATAATGCAATGTACCAATATATCGCGCGCGTTGTACGCAATGCACGATACAGTGTACAATGGCGCAATGTATCATTACATGATGCATGTAATCGCACTGCGCCATTCATTGCATCGTACCATCTGCCCTGCAGAACAGCGAATGGGATGATGTGATAAACGGCGGAACAGGTGTATACACTATATGATGTGTGCAATATATTGTTCTAATCCGCATTGGAAAGATATATTGTATATCGTATGATACATTGTATGGTGATCTGTCAGCACCCCTGCTCCGCTACAAGTTCCGCATCCATCAAGACCAATCTGTGTAACAGTGAGTACGGCTGTACATGCACAGAAGCACTGCTGTTCAAAATAAACCCACGCAGCCTGGTTAAGATCCTTGATTGGTTATTGACTACAGCTCCATCCACTGGTGTGTGCAAAACACTCTGCTATTATCAAACTACACACACAGGACCTCATTCAGAGTCTCTTGCTAGCGCTGTGCGCTCGCAAGCGGCCCAGTAGTTTGCGTAAGCGCATGCTTCGTTCTGCGCGTGCGCGAACTACTCTGTGCAATCGCAGGCCACTCGCTCGCCCAGCAAAGACAGCCCAGTGAAATGAGTGACAGGAGAGGCCGTTTGCGGGTGGTAACAGGGGCAGGACATTAATAACGGGGGAGTGGAGGTGCGAACGCAGGCGTGCCTGAGTGTTTCAACGCCGTTTCAGAGGCGTGCATAATTAACACGCAGCGTCATAGTACACGTCTCATGCCTGTTTTTTACACTGAAGTCTTCGCAGTGCTTGCGGTAGGGTAAGGCAACCGCAAGCGCTGCGATCGCTTCCGATTGTCCTCGATGTACCAATGTTTTAATACACTTCCTGGAGATGACGTGTGCTGGTGGGCGGCTCTGCCTGTGCGATTGGGCATATGCTGGTCGCTCGCTAAGACATGGTGGGCGTGCTTATGCCTTGGCGAGCGATCGCTTCCCCTGGCGTAACTTTGACAAATTTGCATAAGCTGGGGGCGAGCGATCGCATCTAGCGAGAGACTCTGAATGAGGTCCACATTCCCAACACGGCAGCTATTGCAGGGGAGGGTTCCTACGGAACCCTATTCCTGTAATTTTGGCAATCAGTATAGAGACTTTACTACTGTGGTCCAGATTATTTAGGCTTTACTTCATACTTTCCTACTTTTGAAAATTAGTTTCAGGGAGATTATAGTTGGTAGTAGAATGCGCCTCCACCTATGGGCATATTTCATACTTACCTACTCTCCCGGTTGTTGTCGTATTTTCAGGTAGCCCCCCGCACCCCGGAAGAGCATCCTTATCTTCGACATCCCACCCACTCCCCAGTGAAGTGGGCAGGATGGGGCGATCATTGCTAGGAATCGCGGCTTCGTATGGAGGGGACAGGATAAATGACGCAAAAGAAAAGTTATTTAGCCCCGTCCGCTTATCGCGGCACACGATTCTTGGCAGCTAGCCGTGATGGGGGCGGAGTCTAATGACATAGGAGCCCGTCCCCGTCCCCCAAAGTGTCCAGCTGTGTTTCTTCTACGGGTATCTCCCGGAGGAGATGATTAAATGCACTATTCTCTGTTATATTTATTTTCTTCTTATTCAGCACAATATACATGAAATATATGATGCCTATGCAATAAATTCCAAATGCAATTTGACCTTGTATGAATTCAACCCTAAGCAGGGCCGGACTGGCCATCTGGTAGTTCTGGCAAATGCCAGATTGGCCGGTCCGCCGTCAAACTCTGGTCAAGCAGCTCCACCACCTGGCGCTCTGCTCGGCTGGGATACCGAAAGACGGGGGCGTGCCGCGAGGTCACGGCCCGTTACTCGCTGCACGCCCCCGTGAGATGAGGCCACGGCCCTTTAAGGCAAGACCACGCCCCTTATGCGGGGCAGGTGCGCAGGGGGACTGCCAGGACTGCTCAGTCAGTCCCTGACCTTAAGCATATATTTCTTGCCAGGACTGAAAATATGTAGCTAAGTATGTTTGTTTGGTGTACTAACTGTTATTTCATTGTGAACACCGGACTGCCCTACCTATAATTATTGGCTGTGCTGTTTCCCATACCTTTATAGTATCCTCCAAATCATTACAGACACCAGATACGCAAATTAAACTCTACTTACTCCAATCCGAGGAATGGATTGTTATCTGTAATACTACATCATACTTACCGGTCACATGAGCTATCTTCAGGAATTGTGTTCGGGATCCTGATAGTATTTATTTAAACCGGCTGCTTATAGTCCTCTACAAATCGCTGTACTAACCAGCTGCATAAATAAAATACACTTACCGTTATATCAAGCTTATCAAGGTAGGTATTATTTTGTTGTTCTATTTTATATACAGTTTGCTCAACTACTTTTGATCCTATATTTCACAGACTTACTTTAATGATCATATTTTGTTAAAAAAATAAATAAATAAACGATTTTAAAAGTTTGTTGTATTGTTCTTTTTGCATGTTCACAGTGAGGAACTCACAATGGGAGTAATGTCTCCACCAGTATTTTAAATAAATATTATTAATAAAAATTGTTACCCTCAGTCACAGCTCACACTAGCAGCCAGCAGCAGAGGCTGCAACTTACTGCAGCATACAGACACGGAGATAAAACACACTGTGATCAGACGGCTGGAGCACCACCAAGGGGCTGATGAGCAAGGACAGCAGAGGCTCCTTAGCAATAACAGCAGTCACAGTGACTGCAGAAAATCAATGTCTTTGCTCAGCAACTCCTTGATGGTCCCCCAACAGGTTGAGTTGACCTGCAGTGAAGAATGCGGGATTTATAATTTACAATTCGTGGCAGCAGGAGAGTAAACAGTGATTCGGAGGCCTCCTGCAGGATGTGGGAGGGTAGTAAACTATGATTTGCAAAAGGAAGCTTTTGCCAGGTGAAACCGGCCAGAGCTTTTTCATACCATATCGCAGTTGCTATTGATTTATTACTGGAGCTGTAAATCATGGTAATACTACAGTATAACTGTGCATAAACCTCTAAATATTAACAGTTTCAGATGCCAAGAAGTTAATTATGTGCTTCTAAACTCTAAGAACAAACTGTTACCACCCTACACACTGCAAGTAGCCTTGAGTGCTCACTACCCTTAGTGGATTAACAAATAGCTTGCGGAATCCCATGCACAGCTCCACCGTGTGATGTAGTGCCATGCCTACCCAGCGTTTTCATGTCTGCATCTATTTTATCTACCTTGTATGTTTCCATTTTATGTGTTTCCTCATCTTCCCTGCTGACCGGCCCTGCAGAGCACTCGGACACCTTACAAATCAACAATAGTAATAATAAAGCAGACTCGCCAGCATCCACCAGTCTCCTATTCACACTGGAACCCATTCTCCTGGCAACAAAGCTCCATATTCTCCCATCCTTTATACTTCTGTCTCGAAAGCCAATCAGATGTCTCTAAACTATTCACCGCTGTCTTCTGGATTTCAAGCATATGTTCTGTCTATTCCACTGACCGTCACGCAGCAAGTAGCCACACAGGCAAATAGTTTTGATGCAATCAAGAGGAACAAGACACCACAATAAAGTTAATAACTGAAAAGTTGATGGGATTCAGGTCCAGATGTAATATGCAGTAATAACACAGTTATTGATGTGCTAACAAGTGAGAATGATCTATTTCCTAGTGGACTGATAGGCTGCCTTCTCTATGTGTAGGGAACAAGTGTTCTCAAGCTAGGTACACACTAGACGATGAGCAAAACGACGCAATGGTCGTTCCGATTTTCCTTCATCCCCAGAACAAACAATAAGGGGGAATTCTGGGTCTGATTCAGACCCGCTTGCTAGGCTGCGTTCGCACATAGCCTGCCGATGTTTGCAATCTGACATGCGTAGAAGACGCAGTATGCGTGCGCGAATCAGTCCATGCTTCGCGATCGCACCCTGTACACAGACGCACTGCAAGCATGAGTGACAGGATGAGCCGTTTGTGGGTGGTGACAGGGGGTGGTCGATGGGAACGGGGGTGTGGTGGTGCGTCTGAACGCCGTTTCAGGGGCGTGCATAATTAAGACGCAGCGTCAAAATACACGTCACATGGCTGAATTACACACTGCAGCACTCGCAGTGCTTGCGGTAGGGTATGGTCAGCCACAAGTGCTGCGTATGGGTCCGATGTTACTCGATGTTACCAATTGTTTCATACACTTCCTGGAGATGATGTATGTCACTAAGGGAAAGTGGGCGTCTTGTGACAGGCTGGTGGGTGTCTAAATAGACACCGCGATCGCACAGCAAGACATAGTGGGCGTGCTAATATCTTGCTAGCGATCGCGGGATTTGCATACTTTGGCTGCTGATGGCTGCGTGCGAACGCATCCTAGCGAACGAGTCTGAATCAGACCCTCAATTCAAAGCGATGTTGAATAGGCGCGGGAGGGAGCTCCTGAAGCTATTCACTACACAGCGCTGTTTGGGCTGGGGATGTGAGGAGAAATCCGACAAGAGTGCAGGCGCGCAGCTGTTTCCTGCTTAGCGTGGCGCTAACAGCCGCGTGCCCGGCACTTTAGACAGAGAATGTCGGTTCTCGCGCCTAAACACCCATGTTAAGTCGCGAGAAAAGGGAATTCTCCGTCATAACAGCGCGCTGAATTGAATAGCTCTGGGAGCTCTCTCCCGGCGCTATTCAATTTGCGTTGAATTGAATTCCCCCCTATATAGTGCATACACGCTGCACAATCCTCCACACCACAAAAAAATATATCTTGGATGGTTTGGATGTTAGATCGTGATATATTGTTTGCTTTGTAAACACGATACGACCATCTTAAAACGGCATGCATCTTAAAACGGCATCTTGCTGGAAAACGGCATGCAACGAGCCGACTGTAGAGAAAATGGAGGATATGGGAGTGGCTGAGGTGATGCCTTCAGAACCCAGATCGGAACGGCATATCGCCTGGTTATCCGGTTGGGTGTACACAGGGCCTGATTCAGAGCCGCTCGCAAGCGGCCGCTCGTTCGCTCCGAGCGATGTTCGCACATCTGGGCATGCGTATGGGTTGTAATGCGCATGCGCCAACCAGTCAGTGCGGTCGGAAATCGTGTGCTTGCAAAATAGCAAATGCCTGCTAATTTGAGTGACAGGATGAGGCGTTTGTGGGTGGTAACAGAGGAAGGTGCTTGAAAACGGGGAGTGGAGATCCGAACGCAGGCGTGCCAAACGGTCAAAATGGGCGTTTTAAGGGTGTGCATAATTAACAAAGCAGCGTCATCGACCACGTCACTTGGTTGTCTTTTAGCCTGAACTGCTGGCATGATTGCGGTAGGAAAATGCTACTACAAGAATAGCAAGCAGTTCATACGCCTTTCGATGTACTCGATTAATCTAATAAATAGCGGAGATGACGTATGATGCGAGCGGCCAAGGGGCGTCTTTACAAAATAGCGAGCGCATGTTTCGTTCGCTCGCTCAGATATAGAGGCGTCAACAGACAGCAAAGAGCGAGCGCACAATTTAAATAGCCAGCCCCTTTTTCTGGACGAGCGTCCGCAAATAGCGTCCGGCTCTGAATCAGGCCCACACTTCACAATTTACTCAAGATCATTAAATATATCTTCTCATCTGCTGTGCAGTACAGCAGATGAGAAGGTGCGAGGAACGATGCACGGAAGTGTGCAAAAGGGCATACACACTAGACAATGTGGACGATATGTCGTTCAAAATTTGTCTCAAAACGACAAATCGTCCAATATATCGTCTAGTGCAGTGTTGGCTAACCTTGACACTCCAGCTGTTGTGGAACTATATATCCCAGCATGCCCTGCCACAGTTTTAGCATGCCCTAATAGCAAAACTGTAGCAGTGCATGCTGGGTTATGTAGTTCCATAACAGCTGTGTCAAGGTTAGCCAACACTGGTCTAGTGTGTACCCAGCTTTAGTCATGCTTTAGCCCAATGCCTTTCAAGCCCGAGGTACTCCATGAGAAGCGGTCACCAATACAGGGCCTGATTCAGAGCCGGACGCTCTGACCAGAGCGCTCGCTCTGAATCAGGGCCCTCCTACCTAAACTTGGAGCGGCCTCTTGGACGCTCGCATAGCTGTGGGTTACCACCCACAGTTTATGCGAGCGTCCATGATGATGGTCGCGATGGTCTTGACCATCGCGACCATCGGGCTTGCGACGAGACCCTGCGGTAGGGTCTTGGTGACCGCAAGCCCTGGAGTGATTTTGGCTCTATCAGAGCCAAAATCACTCCCACTGACATCACTAGTGATGTCAGTGGGGCCGGACCCAGACGGTAGGCGTTCCCATGGGAACGCCTCCGTCTGGCAGCCACGCCCCCGGCACGCCCACCAAAGGGGGCGTGCTGTCAATCAACATCGACAGCACGCCCCCTTTGGTGCGAGACCTGGAGCGACGGGTCTCGCGCATGCGCACGACGGAGCTCCCTCCGTCGTGCGCATGCGCACTAGGGCACCATCAACCCGCTTGCAAGCGCTCAGCGCTCGCGAGTGGGTCTGAATCAGGCCCACCGTACGGAGCAGGTTTCAGTCAGCAAAATAGGTTCAATATCAGACCTTGCATTACCTAATAGTCATGAGTGAATATGACGCAACTATCTCCTTTTTTTCTTAACATAATAATATGTTTATTTTATCTGCAATCCAATTAGCCCCTTGTTTACCAATGTCATCTTCATAATTTGCAGTTTCCTGAAAGCCAGTGGAAATGATAACAAGTTGGAGGCTTTCATACTGTAGAGAAATAATTAGTCTGAATGTTGTCTGAGGGTAGAAATTAAGAAATACAGTACATGTTTGGGCATGCTTTCATAAAGAGAGAGAAAGAAGATAGGAGACTGTTAATTACCGGAATGTTTTGTTAACATAGTTGGGACTACAGGGAGGAAAATAAGTGGAAATAAATATGGAAATGAAGGTGTAAGCGCATAGTGTTACATATCCTGACATAGCGTGTATTGCACTGGTACTGATGCTAGCAGCTGCCAATTATGACAGTGCCAGATATAGATATATATAGGATGTGTCAATTGCAGTTGAACTAGAATTGAAGTTTATGTTTATGCCTATATCTTAATCTTCTAGAACATTATCTATGTATTAGAGAATCTAGAGTTTTAAAGGAACACTAACCTCAAATTTAAAAAGTTAGTAGTACATTTTATATAAGGCGGTAGTTTGTATGCAAAGCTGGAATGGGCCATGACAGAGAAAAATATGCCCCCTGCAACCAGCACAGATAAGGTAGATTTCTGCAGCCTTGTGTAAGAGGAGTAAACCTGGAGATTGATGGGTCAAAAACTGAATAGGATCGGAATGATATATCACGTGGATCGCATAGTGGGTCTCATTCAGACTCGCTCGCAAGCGCTGAGCGCTTGCAAGCGGGTCGATGTTGAGGCCCTGCGAACGCGCAACGGCCGCACTATGCGTGCGCAAGCCCCGGAGCGAGAGAGAAATTCTCTCGCTCCGGGGCTCACTACAAAAGGGGCGGCTGTCGATGGTGATCGACAGCTCGCACCGGTTTGTAGGCGGGGTGGGGGGGGGGGTGGCTTGCCAAATGAAGGCGTTCCCAAAGGAACCACTCGTGATGTCAGTGGTGAGCTTCTGGCTCTATTAGAGCCGAAAGCTCACTGGGGCTTGCGGCAGACGAGACCCTACCACAAGGTTCTCGTCGCAAGCCCCAATGGTCGCGATGGCCTTGACCATCGCGACCATCAACCTGGCCGCTCGCTAAAGCTGTGGGTGGTCACCCACAGCTTATTGAGCGGCCAGGAGGCCGGCTCATTATAGAGAAGCGGCCGCCCTCATTCAGAGCGAGCGCTTCTGAATGAGTCCAGTGTATATGCCCGATCGTGTGTACCCGCGGGACGACAGCAGACGGGACGATACGAAGAACGACGCCATGCTTGCTTAATGCAACATGGAACGTCACATTGTGCCGTTGTCCATTGCATCACGCAGTGTGTATATACGACGCAATGTATCGTGATGGCGCTGGGTACGCTAACTGTGTAGTGTGTACCCAGCTTTATTAATTTCTGACATTATTTCACAGATTTCTTCCTGTTTCTGGAAATAGCTGTAAGAATTAAAAATTACACTTAAGGAGAAAAAAAAAAAAGTTGCCGGTACTGAACATTGCTGAGTACCACCACAAACGGAGCACTGTGTATTGGTATGGTAAAACTACCGGGTTTGGTATACTATGTTTCCATTCATCATTTTGACATTCATTAGGTCGACATGAGGAAGTGGACGTGATCGGTATGCCGACATGTTTATAATATCACCATGCACCATGTTGACAGTCAGCATGTCGACTCTGATGTAATGTTGACATGAGAGGACGCTCCGCGGGTGCTGCAGCAGCAAACCTGTCTGCAGGATGCCCCCTGCTAGCCAGTGTGACCGCACCGGTAGCCCATAGCTAGTTACTGCCCTGCCTATTACTAATAGAGGTTTGTTCTGCCAGGACTGCACAGCGCAGAATGATATCCTACGGTTTCATGCCCTGGCACTGGAGAGGTTAAATGACATTTTATTGCACAGCTTGTCGTAAATATGTCCAACAAATGATTGAGCTTAAACAACATCAAGAACACCTGCCTCAGTGCATGTGTGTCTCCCAAGGCACTAACTCCCAGGACGTTACCTTACAGAGGGAAACATCTGATAGGCAATTAATTTCACCAGGCCCGGCCGAGGCAACAAAAAGAATTGAATCTCCAGATGTAAAAGATACAGAACAAGATGTTCTTACATGTCATGGGTATAGACTGAAGAGACAGCAAAGGTAAATAGATATATTAAGTCGGTTGTGAGAATAATATTTGTCTGAAACATTTTCACAGCCTTGCAGTACACCACTGACAAACGCCTGGTGTCATTCCCGAGGCTATACACTGTGACTGTGCGGAATGGGCAGTGCGGTGGCGCCGTGCCAAATTTGCAAAGCCGAATCGCGGTTGATGGGAGGAGCTGGGCAGAGTGAAGGTTTCCCAGAGGTGCCCCACTGCGCTTAATTTTTTTTAGGGCAATGCAAAAACTAGATTTCAAGGCACAGGAACTGATTCAGACCCGCTCGCTGTGATGCGAATGCTCGTAGCTGGCCGATGGTCGCTTTCTGCGCATGCGTACGCATTGCAATGCGAGTGCGCGAACCAGTGCGAGAGATCAGGAAGGGGTCGCTCGTTGCGTATAGACTGCCTAGCAGAGTGAGTGACAGGAGAAGCTGTTTGTGGGTGGTAACAGGGGCTGGCCACTATAAACGGGGGAGTGAAAATGCGAACGCAGGCGTGCCTGAGTGTCTCAACGCCGCTTCAGAGGCGTGCATAATTAACAGCGTCATAGTACACGTCACCTGGTTGTATTTCACACTGAAGTGATCGCAGTGCTTGCGGCAGGGTATAGTCAACCTCAAGCGCTGCGTTCGCTGCCGATGGTATCCAATGTACCGATGCTTGCATACACTTCCTAGAGATGACGTGCGCTAGTGGGCGCCTTAAGACAGGCTGGTTGACGTCTACATACACAAAGCGATCGCATGCCAAGACATAGTGGGCGTGCTTATGCCTTGCCGTGTGATTGCCTGCCATGCCGTCACGTAGCAGAATTTGCATACGCTGGGAGCGAGCGGCCGCATCTAGCGAGCGGATCTGAATGAGCTCCACAGAGTGAAATTATTGATATGAGATAATGCGGAGGAGAGGGTGTATTTTTTAGGGCCGTTCCTTGACAGAAGTATTTACATTTTGAACAGGATTGAGCTAAACGAACTATACTTTTAATAGGACGTATGCTGCACCTTAATGTTTAGGGAATTGCTAGGCAAACATTCCCCAATGTAGATAGAAGTTTAACACACATTCCCCTACTCTTGAGCGAATGCACCCGTTTTGAGGGAGAACCCCATGGATTCGAGGAATAAGACGGTTTTGCATCTACATAAATGCACCAGGACACACACCCACATGCACAGGGGAGATCTCATAAGACGTGAATATTTTAAATGAGATTTAAGCGATACAGAGGGCCAGGGGCCTCATAAGAGAGGAGGGGGCCCTCTCCTCTCTCCCCGGTGGCTGGCCGGCCACCGCGGCATCAGTAGACTCTGGGCACTAGAGTGTGCCCAGAGTCTACTGCGCACATTTTCCGGCGTTTTGAGCAGCGTTGAGACACCTGGTGCGGGACCACAGAAAGGTAAGTTTTAGATAACATGGGTGCAGGGTGTGCGGTGCGGGGCCCCCCTGGACCCGGGAGCCCGTGTGCACCCCACACCCTGCACCCATTATAGATACGCCCCTGCAGAGTGCCCATTTCAGGTTACGTTCAGAACACCAATTCCAATAAAAACTCTTGATTTTTACACATTCTGAAACCAGGTCTTGGACTGTAGACTCAACATGATGCCTTCTGCACCTTCCAGCAGCACTTTATAGGGATGTGGTCAATATCCCAAGCGCGGGGATTCCAGCAGTCAGAATCCCGGCACCCCAACACCTGTCAGAATCCCGGCACCGGCATTCTGACCGCCGGAATCCTGAAGGTATCAGGGTTAGGGTTAGGCACTAGGAGGCGGGTTGGTTTTAGGGTGCGGGGAGGGGGAGGTTAGGATCAGGCAGCAGGGAGAGAGGGTTAGGTTAGGGAGAGGGTTAGGATACCTACCGATAGGTGTCGGTATCCTAACCCTGTCGGGATGCCGGCATCAGGATTCTGACCGTCGGGTTCCCGAGCGCTGGCGACCCGTACCCATCCCCACTTTATATGGGATAGCACACAGGACCATTTCCAATGACGTACTAAAAAAACACCGGAACACACAAAAAGGGACTCCAGCAATGAAGGCGATCATGTTGTCCCCTCAGTCGGAATCGGTATGAATTACCACCGGACGCAAATCCCGACAGCGGCTGCCCGACATGGGTGAAACTCCTGATCGTCCCCAGGTAAGTATTTACTAACCTAACCTCCCCCCCCTAACCCTCCTTAGGGGTGCCTAACCCTAACCTTCCCCCCAGTGCCTAACCCTAACCCCCCCTCTAAGTGCCTAAACCTAACCCCCCTTTCCCCAATCGCAGAGGCTACGCAGACCCATGGCAGAGTGACTGACAGGAAATGCCATTTTTGGGTGGTGACGGGGAGTGGTCGGGCGAACGCAGGCGTGCATAAATTAGCCATTACGATACCAGACTCCCCCATGAGGTCTCACAGCTTGCGTAGAAGTTAGCAACTCCTGAGTGAGGTCTGACCTGCCTTAACTGTGCGCATAGGTCCGATGTCACTCGATGTTACCGATTGTTTAGCTATGTTGCCAAAGTATACGGATGTGAGTAAGGGGAATTGGGGGTCCTTATGTTAGGCTGCGTTCGCAATGCGAATGCAAACATTTACATGTCACCACTGATATTAGTAACTGCGTTGCGTGCGTATAAGCAGAATAGCGATCCTTGCTGAATCAGGCCCTGAGTTGCTTAGGACTCTGTATCACCTGTAAATGCATATACCCATAGATACGTCCGCGACTCTGCAGTCTGCACCTGCCCCGATGTGTGAATGGCAATGTACCTGTATACACCAGGGCATCAGGCCATGGGTGTATTTATTTTGGGTAGAACTCTTGTTACATGCACAGATAAAATATGGGATTCTGACAGTAAAAATGCTTGTTATACTAACCCCCTTCTAATTATTGACCTAGGTAAAACACGGGCATTGCATGTTATGAAAGGTAAAAGTTGGGGGTTAAAGGGATTTTCCACCTTACCATAATTAGTGGTCATTTAGACATGGGGAAATTTGTTGGTATCCTAATGGTGCATACACACGGTCAGATACGAAGGACAATATTAACGATAATGATATAGTTTATCGTTTGACCGTTTATATCGTCCTTTTTTTAGCCCCCTGCAACGACCAAACGACCATCGATGCGCGGGCACGGATGGTCGATATCGATAGCGACCATCGCCCGTACATGCAGGCCAACCTGGTCGATATCGACCAGGTTAGCCTGTTTACTATAGGGACCCGTGGGTCATTATAGTAGTTTGGTGTTCGGTGCATGTGCTGGATGTTCAATATTGAACATCCAGCACATGCAGGACGATCAGACAACGATATCTGATCATTGTCTGATCGACCCGTGTGTACACACGAAACGATATTGTGAACGATAACGATATTGTTATCCCTCATACCGTTTAATATCGTTCCATGTGTATGCAAGACATTGTTAACGATGCGTGCTCCCGCGGATCGTTAACGATATCTGTCATTGGCCGTACTTGCAGGCCAATCTGACGGTATCGGCAGATCCTGCAAGTTCGGGGATGCAGTTGGTGACGTCACTGAACGATATCGTATATCATGTATACCTTTGCCATGTCATAGAATAAAGAAAAGAACCTTAAAAGAGATAACATTATTGCTTATTCACCAAAGATATTCTATAATTGCCTGGAGAAAATTTGTTAGTACCCTTTAAAAAAAATTATTTGGATTATAGCGATATTTCAAACTAATTGTTTTCTTGAGTTAGCATCATACAGGTCTTCAATCTTTTAATCAGTCATGATCGCAGACGCAGGATGTGACATACTCCCGAAATGGTCGAGAGGCACTTTTGTTTTTAGCCTGCGCTCCCTGTCACCTCCCCCAAACGCTCCCCAACTGGCAAGCACACTGCGTATAGATGCTACGGTAATTTACCTGGACGCATTATAATAGCTCATCAAACATCGGCATAGAGTATAATTTTGAATTCTGTGCAGGCCACAGAAAGCCATCGCAGAGTGAGTGACAGGTAGTCAGCGTTTGGGGGTGGCTGACAATGGAGTTGTCGGAGAAACGCAGACGTGTCAGTCCATTTGAACGCCGTTACAGGGGCGTGCATAAATTAGCCACTGCGATGGCATATGCAGCTTGAGTACTCACTGCGTGTGACGAGGTTAGCCATTTCTGAGTAAGGTCTGACCTGTTGTAATTGTGCATGAGGGGCCGATGTTCCTTGATGGTACACATGTATACGCAGGACTGCAAGGTATTACGGATGTGAGACAGCGGTAGTGGGTGTCTCTATGCTGGCTGTGCGATGGCTTTGCGATTGCATTCATTAGTATATTTTCGCAGCAGACCTGCGTGCGGATTCGGAGCCGCCACCGCAATAGCAATCAGTGCTGAATCAGGCACTTAGTCGTTATCATCATATACTCACTGCATGTAAAATGCGGGATAAATGCCAAGAGGCATAAATAAAACCCAACTTACTAATAATTGTGGCAATTTTTTTTTATTTTTTTTTTAGTGTTTTTGTTAAATTAGTAGAATTGTGCCTGAAAATGTGCTTTCCTGTGCAATGTGTGTCTGGAATGGGCACAGGAATCCTCCTGAAAGTATGGGTCGGGGTCTCTCAGGAGATGTTCTACTGTTGGGAGGAAAATGCTCGTGGGCACCCCCATAATGCAGCCTCACCACCATTTGTAAAAACCTCTTCCGGCAAATCTAACTGTTTGCATGTGGGTGGAAAATAAGGAGCACAATGGGCCCTATCCAATTAGGTGCGAAAAGTCCGGGCTTTTCGCACCACATCGGAGGTTTGACAGGGCATAAAGTATCGGGCGCGTGCCCCCTTATCCCCATATTCAATTCAGAAGCTGCGGAATCGGGACCCGGCGGAAAGGTAAGTGGCGAAAAGTCCTGTAAATTTTCGGGAATTCATCCTGGCACCCCCTAAAGATGTCCTGACATGGGGGATCACTATGGGAACCCCCGATTTTGCCTGCTGAGGGTAATCAGGTTTTTTTAATAGCCGCGGCAGGTGCATAAATGCGCGTGTGAAGGGGTGAAGAATAGCACTTAGCTGCTTTTTTTTTTAAACTATGCCCATCAAATTTAGGGTACATGAAAATGGTTGTAAGCATATTTTTAGGTCCCTAAAGCCATTTTTTAAAGTTCTTCAAAAATCCACCTGCCGCTACCAGCCGCATTCTAGAAAACACCTGCCGCATACATGGGAACTCGCCCCTGAATCAATATCGCTAGTTTAAAACTTTGGGCCTGATTCAGAGCCGGACGATATTTGCGGACGCTCGTTCTTAAAAAGGGTCCGGATATTTAAATTGAGCGCTCGCTCTTTGCGGTCTGTTGACGCCTCTATGTCCGAGCGAGAGTCCGAAAAATGCGCTCGCTATTTTGTAAATACGCCCCTTTGCCGATCGCATCATACGTCATCTCCGCTATTTATTAGATTAATCGGGAACATCGAAAGGCGTCTGAACTGCTCGCAGTGCTTGTGGTAGGATTTACTTCCCGCTATCATTGCGAGCAGTTCAGGCTAAGAGACAACCAAGTGACGTGGTCGATGACGCTGCTTTACTAATTATGCACTCCCATAAAACGGCGTTTTGACCGTTTGGCACGTCTGCGTTCGGATCTCCACTCCCCTGTTTTCAAGCACCTTCCCCTGTTACCACCCACACACGCCTCATTCTGTCACTCAAATTAGCAGCCCCTCGCTGTTTTACGAGTGCACGACTTCCGACCGCAATGACTGGTTCGCGCATGCGCATTACGACCCATACGCATGCGCAGTTTTGCGAACATCGCTCAGAGCAAACGAGCGGCCGCTTGCGAGTGGCTCTGAATCAGGCCCTTTGTTCCCAAATATTTTTTTTTTTCAACCCCAAAATTAAAGTACATTTTTTGGGGTGTCCTGATGATTTTTTAATTTTTTTTACACAGATTACTTTTAGGGGACCTCCCCAGGGCTGCAGGCTAATTATTTTAAGCCTGCAGCCCTAAACCCCAATTCTGCACATTTTTTCGCCATGTATTACATGGAGAAACGTTATCCCCGTTTTTTAACAAAGACTTTTCGCATCGGCGAAAAGTCTTTGAAATTGAATACGGGGATAATTGAATAGGAGAAAATTACATAAATTATTGCCGATAACAGACTTTCCGCCTCTAATTGAATACCCCCCAATAGATGCTGCCATTCTGAAATGCAAACTAGATCGATGTTACATAAAACCGTGTGTATTTGTGCAGGAGAGCCGTAGGACGTTCTTTGTCTTGCATTTTAGTAAATGACCACGTGTGCGTTCATAAAGTATGAACTGTTGTAGGTCGTAGTCTATCTTAATCTATTTGCAAACATGTCCCCTACATTCACTGATTCTTACCTGACCCAGGCACAGTTATTTGCATGTTTACTAAAATAATAGGCTTACATGACAGGTACATGGTGACAGAACTGCTCAACATCTTAAGCAGCGTATTCAGCAGGAGCAGGGGGAGACACGCCGCAGCACTCCTGAGATTCTGCACAATCCACAATAACAGGGAAAATGCCCTGTCAGCATCATCCCACACGGAAATATCTCTATGGGGCTAAATCAGCATTGCACGCATGATTATCGGGAATCTGCGCGTGTGCAGGACCCGTTCTGCGAGTGTGCAGAACGGTTCCTGTGTAATCGCACGCAGCCCCTTCTATGCCTCTGTGGCCCTGTCTGACAGACAGAAGCAGAAGCATTTAAGGGGCGAGGCGGGGATAGCCGGCGTTTTCCAGGAATGGGGGCATGTCTGTCCCATTTTCTGGGAGTGGCAAGGCCAGGGGCTGCTTCCATGGATGCATTTTCCTGGCCTCGCAAGCCGGCCAGCCTGAGTAAGCTGAGGCTTACTCAGCTGGCCCCGGCCCCGAGCAGTCCACGATAGTGACCGATGGACGCGATGGTGATCCCAGTCTATGACTTCGGTCGCAGTGCTGGGATCGTAAACGCAGCACGGGTTTCATACGCCTCCTGCTGCATTTGCATATTAGTAAGGACTGAATTGCAAAGCTGCCTGAGTGCATACATCATATATCTATAGCCTACGTGCAGCTTTGCAATTCCGCCCTAAGCTGAATCACCCCCCACGTGCTCAATTTTATCACCGTTAGTTAGCAGAACCAACTGAAAATACTAAACCTATAAGACTGTGATAAATGTACGATCAATTTTACCTGAGCTTTGTATCCGTTTTGTAACCGATTGATCCGATAATACTGTGGAATAAGAAACATAGGGCCTGATTCAGACCCACTCGCGAGCGGCTGTCCGCTCGCAAGTGGGTCGATGTTCTGGACTGAGCATGCGCACGACGGAGGGAGCTCCGTCGTGCGCCTGTGCCAGACGCGACGAGCGAAGGAAAGTCCTTCGCTCGTTGTGTCCGATCAAAGGGGGCGTGCTGTCAATGTTGATTGACAGCACGCCCCCTTTGGTAGGCGTGCCGGGGGCGTGCCTCCCTGACGGGGCGTTCCCACGGGAGCGCCTCCCGTCAGAAGCCGGCCCACTGACATCACTAGTGATGTCAGTGGGAGTGATTTTGGCTCTGATAGAGCTAAAATCATTCCGGAGCTTGCGGTTGAAAACCTCAACCGCAGGCTTCGGCTCGCAGTTTCAATGGTCGCGATGGTCTCGACCATCGCGCCCATCAAACAGCACGCTCGTATAGCCTGTGGGTGGTGACCCACAGCTATACGAGCGTCCAGAAGGACGCTCCATTTTCATGGAGGCCGGCCCTCATTCAGAGCGTGCGCTCTGCTCAGAGCGTACGGCTCTGAATGAGGGCCATACATACAGTACCAGAATATTTGCTTATTAACTGTTGCAATTAAAATCTCTATTAAACTGGATGGTGCTAACATAAAACAAACTATAGACAAAAAAGCTTAAATGTTTACAAAAATAATAATAGCGATAACAATACAGGTATTGTATATCTCACAACCAGGTGCAGGGAGGAGGAGCAGGAGCCCGGGGCTTCCTGCACAGGTGACCAGCAGGAAGCTCCCGGGGCTCGGAGGGGGAGGGGTTCCACGGAGCTGCTTCGCAAAGGGCAGCTTTTTTTGTAAGAGCTGTCCTTTTGCGATACTAATCGCATATGTTAGTACATATGCGATTAGTAAGGTTGCGGTGACCGGCGGCATAGTCACTGCAACTTTAGTACATAGGCCCCTCAGTACTTAAGGCTCTGGGAAATCATCACCAGCAGAGGTTATTGCCGTTAATAGCAGTGTTATAGCTGGTAGTGATCCTTTCTCCTGTTGGGTAAAGAATCCGGCACTACAGGATTTTTGCCCGTTGATAAGCCAGCCCCAAAGTCTCTCTGAGAGATGGCAGAAATATAGAATCAGTAAATACGTCCTTGAATAAACCCAGGTGTTATGATAACTAAGGGCCTGATTCGTTACTGAACGCAACTGCGATTACACACGCAATCAGCTGCCTGATGCGTTCTGCTCATGCATCGGCCACTGCAATCGGGACTGCGATCGCAGTAACTATGCAGACCCATCGCAGAGTGATTATGAGGAAGTGCTGTTTGGGGGCGGTGACAAGGGGGGGGGGGCGGCAAAACGCAAGCATGCCGGAGCGTTTGAACGCCGTTGCAGGGGCGTGCATAAATGATCAACCTCGATGCCATAGCGTGTGATGAGGTTAGCAATTCCTGAGTAAGGTCAGAGCTTGTGCAAGTGCGTGAGGCTGCGATGGTACTCGATGTTACCGATTGTTTCGCAGGTTTGCTAAGGATTACGGATATGTGGAAGGTAAGGTGGGCGTCCTTATGTAGTGGTGCTATGGGCAACAACTCCACTTCTAAAAACCTGCACTTTAGTAAATATACCCCATAGAGAGAAATTGGTTATTACCTGCTTAAAAAACTTCTGTTTTAGCATCCCTGTAGCGCTACCCACAAACAGCATACCCTCACCGGCTGGTAAGCTGTATGGAACCTCTCTCCGATCAAGCTCCGCTCCATCACCGGTGTGCATGTAACATTGAGTACAGATGTACCTACTATACTTCAATAAACCATACTTGCCTACACTCCTGGAACAGCCGAAGGATCCTGAAAATCACGGTACAGGTGGCCGATGACGCAATCTGCATTAATTGTGGCTCCGCCCACCCACTTCACAATACCGGTAATCGTGGCATTGTATAGCGGGGGAAAGAGTAGGGTGATGCATTGCCTGGCTGCCCTCTCCCGGAGGGGGTCAGCCAAAAAGTCAGCATGTATGCATTAAACCAACAGCTACAGTACATAACTCTGCTACCAACATCTGTACACACATCATGTCCAACAGCATTCATGTCAAGAGCGCCTCCTGCTTCATTCAATACACTTGACGCAAGTTAAACTCATTGAGATCACCAGCGTGAAGTCCCAGACCAAAGTAAAAACACTTAGAAAGTTGAATATACAGTTTTACTATATATATAAATATATATTTACGGAATGGTGATCTAGGGGAGCGCCAAACTCCAATTATGCAGGTTCAAACTTTTCCTTAGATTTCCTGTTTTAATATCCTTTTAAGGGGATGAAGAGTACATCGGTGTAGTGCCGCGCTCCAGTGTGGTCGTCAGCCTCATTGCCTGATCTTATGTACTGCATGTAAGATCAGGAGATGCAGCTGATGATCCCATGCAGCACTATGCGGGGTGCTGCGTCACATCGAGTGGTCGGGCACCAGATCGCCCAGTGCGTATGGACTGCCCGATATGTCGGCCTGTCGGCGCCAGATCATCAGCGACATCGCTGGGTACACACATCGTTTAGTCTGTATCAGGCTTTAAAATGACATATAAGCACCATTTACTTAATTGAATAATTTTTGCTGAATTTCTCAAAATGAAACTTTTGGCCTTAAGGGGTAAATTTACTATGAATCGAGTCTGGTCGAGTTTAGTTTATTTTTAATCTCGATTTGCATCGCCGAATCTCGGGTGATTTTCCCGTTCTTCATCTCGCAAATTTGCTAAGAAGTGAGTTGGCCGATGGTGAAGCAGATCGAGATGCAAGTGAAGATGAGATTACTCACCCGAGATTGCAGTGTTTTCTCTCTGCAAATCTCTCCCGAGCTAGCAGCCTGCACATATCAGTGAGATATGTGCTGGCTGCTTGTGTGTTAGACCTGTAAAAAACGGGTTAAATTCTACAAATAAAATGACGTGGGGTCCCCCACCAAAAGGCTAACCAGCCCCAGACTTGTCAGCCGGTCCTGGTTCCAAAAATAACGGGGAACAAAATGAGTAGGGTTCCACCGTAATTTAGGAACCAGCACCAGGCTGCAGGGCCAGTCCTGGTTTTCAATATAGGGTGGAAAAAATTGCATAGGGATCCCCCTATATTTAAAACAGCACCGGACCCAAAACGGCAGGGCTGTAATGCCACAACCCTATTACCGAGGCTCCGTGGCCAAAGCGCCATGGCCCAAGCCGGTCAGGCCAAGCCAAGCCGGAGATCTCAGGGAAGTGGGGACCCCCCAAAGAAGGAGTCCTCCCATGAAATCCCAGGCTTGGTCTGAAGCCCGGGGCTCTTCCCCACATCCCTGCGTTGTGGGTTCCGGGAGTAATAAAGTGTAAAATTAAAAAAAACTATTGTATTTTACAGTGGAGCTACAGGTGCCAGCATGCCTGCCCTTTGGCACTTATGGAACTACAAGTGCCAGCAGGCGTCTGCCACCCGTACCCCCACTGTAAAATAAATAGTTAAATAAAGACAAAACACACACACCGTGCCTAGTAAAACTTTATTTCATACACCTATCCATTCACACATACTTACCTGCTTCCAGATGTGTCTGTCCCCTTTTCAAGTAGAATCCGTGTGTCTGGCCCTGCAAAAAAGAATCTATACTCACCTAGATCCTGGCGCTGCTCTCCGTAGCATCCAGGGTCTTGGTAAAACAAATAAACGAGTTACCCGAACCAGACCGGACAGATGTAAGTATATGCTGTTGCATATACTTAACCTTGCGCAATGACAGCTGTAATTTCTCATGGGGCACGAGCCAATTAGCGGCCGCTTTACATGTAAAGCGGTCGCTCATTGGCTGGGACCCACGTGGGAGCAGCCAATGAGCGGCTGCTACATGTAAAGTGGACGCTGATTGGCTCGCGCCCCATGAGAAATTACATTTTCGCGAGGTGCAAGTATATGCAACAGCATATACTTACAACTGTCCGGTCTGGTTCGGGTCCCCACTTCCCCTGAGATCCCCGGCTTGGCCTGATAATGTTTTGGCCTCGGAGCCCCGGTAATAGAGTCTGTGGGCTGTGGCATTACAGCCCGGCCGTTTTGGGTCCGGTGCTGGTTTTAAATATAGGACCCCTACGCAAATTTTTCCCCCCTAAATCTAAAACCAGGACTGGCCCTGCAGCCTGGTGCAGGTTCCTACTCATTTTGTTCCCGGTGATTTTTAGAACCAGGTCCGGCTGACAAGTCCGTGGCTGGTTATGGCTTTTGGGGGGGGGGGGGGGCTACGTAATTTTTATTTTTTAATAACAACACTATACATTAAGTACACAGGCATCAATATACACAAATCACAATGATCTGTGTATGTTTCTGGCAAACTCGCAGCTCAGGAGGGTGAGTGTTTGAAACTTCAATTTCTCTGAGACTGAAATCCTGAATCTTAGTAAATTTGCAAACTGCATCTTTTTCATGAAAAGTACTTCCGAGTTTGGCTGATAGTGAGAAGATTCGAGTTTGCAATCTCACCCGAGTTTTACGAGTGAGATTAATGAACTCTCTCCGAAACTCACCCGAGTTTGACTTTAGTAAATTTGCGACATGAAAAACATGCCTAAACTCACCTGAGATTGCAATCTCGACCAAACTCGAATCTTAGTAAATTTACCCTTAAAACTCTAGGGCACCGTCATTCTAGAAAGTTTGGGAACCACTGGCTTAAAGGGAATCAGAGAGGTACTTTCTACAGAGTACTCATTTGTTGCAGTGATTACAATCTATAAAACATCATATATATGACGGAGTACGTGCACACATTCCGGTTAGCATTGGTAAAGCCTGTTATTAAAAGAGAAAACAAGCCCTTGCTTTTGGCATGGCCTCACCTGCGTCCTACTCTCAGTTGGCTACACTTGCAGCCATGGAGACAGCCATAGTAACACAATGCAGCTTGCTCCCGATCAAGCCACTAGTACTTCCCATTAGGATTAAACACGCTGGGAGGTAAAATGTTACAAGACTGGCAAATAATTCATTCGGCCATGTGATTTCTTTTTTTTTTTTTTTGCTTTCCTATAACTTTATAAATCCA
This sequence comes from Taudactylus pleione, assembly GCA_031769625.1. Classification (NCBI taxonomy): domain Eukaryota; kingdom Metazoa; phylum Chordata; class Amphibia; order Anura; family Myobatrachidae; genus Taudactylus; species Taudactylus pleione. Next base: position 201,996 of record JAUIMM010000553.1, read on the forward strand.
ATTTTAGGCAAATGTCTTAAGTCAAAATGTAGGAAATCTGTGGCTCTACTGCTGCTGTATGGAACTACAAGTCCCAAAATGCCCTGCCAGCCAAATGTAATGTAGATGATAGTTTAGAACAGTGTTTAGGCAAATTGCGGCTATCCGGCTGTTACAGAACTACAAGTCTAAGCAAGGCAGGTTGGAATTTGTAGTTCTACAAAAGCTGGTCGCCTATTTGTGCCTTAAAGCTTTAGATTGTAAGCTCTAGTGGGCAGGGCAATGCAGCATTCGAAAGGTACAACCTTTCCATCTCCAATTACGTATGTTTGATTCCCTTTAGAAAATAATCTAATATTATTCTATTGTCCATGTGCTTCTAAGACTGCTGTACTTGATTAACCCGTGTGACCTCATCTACGTTATATTCTGTTTTGTTTTGTTTTACCTTTTAATCATTTTTTTTTTACTAATCTAAATATGTATTCATGACTCTTTTATCTTATTTATTTAACAAAAATGAATCTTGTTACAGGTTTTTTTTATAAAGGAAACAATCACACCTAGCCTAAGGTGCAGATTTTATCTGTGTTCGCCCCCATTACGCCCAATCATCTTAGGAGAAATTCAGAATAAATATAAAGTTGAGAGGAAAAATTAAGAAGAAAAATAAAAGTTGGGTTTGGAGACAAATATGGATCTGAATAACTGGTGGAAAGTTAAGTTCCCTAACAAATAACCCCCAGATTACATAACAAATGCCACGATAACAATTTGTGGGCTGGATCTGAGTAATGAAGGCTACCTAGTCACATACACTGCCCTAGCTCTCTTTCCTGTTATCTCTGTGTGTTTGTCAAATGTTTAGTCGGACAACTTCCCTGGAGATATTTTGATTGAAACAAATAACAGAGATGAATGCAGAGGGGCCATTATCTAGCTATAAAAGCTCCTTGTGACACAAAAAGGCTAGAAAAGATAGTCAGCACTGATATACTGTCTGGTGGGATAGACCACACAACTCAGCCTGTCAACCCTGTTCACATACAGTAATGTACTGCACAATAGCATGTTTGAAAGCAATGTCAAGATATTAAACTGTAGCACTCACACCAAATTCCTCAGGAATTATTGAACAATAGTCAGGAAAGATTGAGCTAAACAAACACACAAAGGGATGACAGCTCCCAGTACGGATTTCTGCTGCAAGAGACATGAACACGATATCAATATGTATGTGTATTATATTATATATATATATATATATACACATACATACACACACACATGCAATAAGCGTAGTGTAAAATAAAGGTTGATGAACGTATACTTACTCTATGCTGTTGCATGAAAATCACGGTCCACTCTACCCCCCCCCCCCCCCATATAAGTGCACACTCCTAAACTCACTGTCAATGCACCTTAGTCCCCTTTGTAACCTCTAGGCATGCCCAGGAGACAGAAAGCACACTCCCTACTGCAGTTGCCTGCCATTTTTTTATGTTTTATATATATATATATATATATATATATATATATATATATATATATATATATTTGTAACATACATAAAAATCACTCATCTAGCACAAACCTTACTAACACAAAGTAGCAATTCTATATGTATTGTTGCCTTTATTTTGTATAATTCCACATCTAGTATACAGTATACTGCCTATTAATCATCAGGATAAGTGCTCTTTATATGGAAACTGATATGCAAATGTAGGCAGACAATGGAATCCCCATAAAACCAGTCTCTTCCACTAACGACAATCCTATGGGTTAGGAGTTATGCACCATGAATATCACATTTCAGCCAACACCATCTACACAGCTCACAGATGGTTTCACATAACCTGGACATGAACATTGAAACTTGCAAACCAGCTCCTTACTCACCCCGGCAGCCAGAGAAACGCACTCAGATTATACAGGAATCACTGTATGAACGTGTGTGGCCAGACCTCCCCTTTACTACAGCACACCTATCATATAATATAATCTATCAGGCTGCACTGCTACTTCTGCAAACACACTTTACAGATTGCAAAAACATGAGTGTGCCACGGGGTGCAAACATGGAAAAGCACTACCTTAAATGCCAGTCCGCCCTGATGGTGCCCTGCACTGCCCCCTGCTTTATCACTGTCACTGGCATGAAAGTGGCTTGGTTGGGTCTGCAGGGTAGGTGAGGTCTGTTCAGTCCACTCCTGGGTCCTACAAAGTCCTGTAGTGTGGTGCGGCAGCGCTGCTCCTGTGCCAGCTAGATGCAGTGGGCATGGGCTCCCTTTAACCCTTACCCAGCCAGCCAGTGCATTTAGCAGGTGACACCTGCTGTCTTGCAGTTACAAAGTAGCTGGGACTGACACACGGGGAATAGGAGGTGGCTGGGGAGGGGTGGGATTGCTCAGGATGATTACAGCCTGGGCTGAGTCAAGGGATGGAGGTGACTGACAGGTCCTGCAGGAGGATAAGAGGGGAGGGCACCGGGCACTAGGCGCCTCTCACCTCATACCAGGCGGGAAGAGAACGACATTAGGGAGGGTAGGACTGGGTGTGCAAAGCCAACCAGGGAGGGTAATAACTCTTCTCCACCAGTCCAGCAGCAGCATTCTGGCTGCAAACTTCTCCTGGACCAGGGTAAAGTTCTTGGATGCTGTTAGCTGGTCTACTTTTACTTATTCTGCATGTATTCGGGAACCTGAGACATCTGTAGGTGAACATTACAATAGTACAAATATATTTTTCTAGAGTCCCGCAACTGTTCCTGTGACGACAGTCGCATTAAAATCGTGTTCATTATTTCTCCACTGGAAGGCATCACGACCTGCTGAACCGTGGTGTTGTTCTATTTTCCTGAGCTGGATACATATGTTCGGGATTATCCGCCGTTTTTATTTATGACCAGTTAAGAAAAATTCGTATAGCGGATATAAATTAAATGTAAAAAACATTTATACGTGAATAAGACTAGCATATGTATTTAGTTGGTCTGTGCTGTAAATATTCTGCCATCGATCGAAACAAGAAACGCAACGTAATACACCCCTATCAGACCGGATTGTCTTTTATTCGATGTGTTTTTATTTTGTTTCTAATGAATATATTTAATATTTATGTCTACAAAAATGAGAAGATATATAAATTATAGAAACCTTGATTTTATATCTCATATATGTAATTATGCCAATATTTTATTAACCAAGCCATTTAGTTTTCTGTTTTAATGAATACAAAACATGACCTTGGACAATTAGCAAATTAAACCCTAATGATTTGCAGTATTACTATAGTGTAATTTTATAATTTATTTTGTTGTAAGGGTTATGGCTGCAATATTTACAATACAATATAAATTGTGTGATTTATATATATTTTTTTAAATGTCACAATTAAATTGACATCTCAAACTGGTGTGACCTTGTTAAATAAAACTTATTAAACATCCATGAGATATGATTTTTTTTATTATTATTGATATATTATTAAAAAAATTTCTAATAACAACAACATAGAAATATATTAAAATGTATCTGAAATTACCATTAAACAAAATATTATTGATATAGTGCTAATTATTATTTAAGGGGGGTGTCTGTTTTGTTTAAATATTGTTTTATGGTTCATTAATTTTTATGTGTAAAGGATACTTTTATACATATCTAAATGTTTTGAGCTAGTTAGAAGCAAATCAATGAAATACAAATTTTGTATTTTTAATTTGAATAGCATGCAAATTAGTTAAATTAGACACTTTAATTATATATATATATATATATATATATATAATGTATTTTATAGCATTGTCTCGTTTACTAAGAATAAATAGGTAATTACAACATAAAACCTACATCCTACATGTAGCAATTTATTGATTATTATAGTCTTATGTGCTTTAAGTAGGATGGGACCATGTGTGAATTGCAGCTAAGAGGTAAATATATGTGTAATTCTAAAAATGCATACACAATTTACATAAAAATGCATACACAAAATTACATAAAATGCATACACAAATAATTTATGATTATAAGTGCTTACTATAAATACTGACTAGTGAATTGAAGTTTGAATTCCATTGTCAGCTGATTGAGGCTGATGAATACATTTTGAGTACCAATTAAACTGCAATGGTACAGTAGTTGTCATTCATTAATAATTCTAATAAAATAAATTTGCTCTTATTCATGATCATGGCTGACATCATATCACACTGTGATACATGTACCGTGTGTTCTAGCTTGATTTTTGGAAATTCTACTTTTCACAGTTTAACAGAATCTCTATATATTTACTTGTGGTAATCTTTAAAAGGAAATTAAAACCAAAATTAGAGAAATGCCAGCACTAAAAAAAATGCAAGACATTTAATATTTCCATATGATAATTTCACTGTAAACTGTCATTCTGTGAGCTTTGGTGGTAGAAGAGGGCAAGAATTTTCAGAAAAAAATTCCTTTGATCTATGTGGCATGGTTTTGAAAATATATATCTATGACAGTTTGAACAAAGGACATGTCAAGGGCTGGAGTGGGTTATTATTTGTTTAATATGGGAACACAATAGTAATATATTGAAAAATTAAATAAACACATCATCTTTTGTTTGACAGTAAAAACAGTACACTAAATTTTGTTCTATAATGTCATTGATACAAAGTTGCAAAATCAAGACAAAGGGTATATTTACTAAGCATTACATTTTCAAAACTCTCCATGTTTGCAGATTTTTGCCTGCCAGATTTAAAAGGGAAATAATATTTAATGCAAAACAAGCCTGATTTTGAATTTACTATAATTGCTCTTATAAATTTGGCAGACAAAATTGGCAAAAATCATGGGTTTTGAAAAACCATTGCTTAGTAAATATACCACAAAGTATGTAAAAGTATTAAAAAATACTCCAAAAAATATTTGAAAAAATGTGTTCAGTAGGAAAGATTAAAACAGCAATTTAAAAAAGAGAATATTCACATTGTTACTTTTCATGTGCAGGCAGTGACCTGAATGCAGGCAGATTTAGGGGCCAATTTCTCAATTAATATTTGTGGGATATCTGCCGAAAACACCCAGGACCCAAACAAGGGACAGTGCCTTGTCTTAAGCATTTTTCCTCACACCCAGTAGAGGTGCTCAGGAAAATTAGAAAAGATTGCCTTTCGTATTAAACTGAAATATGCGCAGGCAGGCATCGTGGGTATATCCAGTGACACATCACTCAGAACCAAATCTTCACCCTTACACCCCTATTACACTGACTTCAAAATCCAGGGTTGATGCACGTGAACGTGTTAACGGATCAACCCAGGTCCAGTGATCCGACCCGGCTACCATGCAGGGTTGAGCTCATGTCTTTCCGATTGGCCGGATTCAGTGGCGCTTGGAGATGACATCATCTCCAAGGGTCCACTGCTGGGCTGACCAGAACGGTGCAGCGCACCCCACCCTCCGCACCACTGCGGAGAGAGGTAAGAGGGTCGCAGAGGGGGAGGGAGGGAAACATGCGCTGCTCACCTGCACCGGAGAGCTGGGTCAGTGGTGACCCGGCTCTGGTGTGAATGGTGCCGACCCGGGCGTTGCGGTGTAAAAGGTGGTCTGTCCCGGGTCTGATCTGGGTTGGAAACGTGTTCCAAATCTCGGGTCAGACCCAGGACTTTGGTGTAAAAGCGGTACTATTCTCTGGCCTGCATGTTTTTTTTAATTAAAGGGGTCTATTTATTAATTATCATGGAACTCCCGCGATTATTAAGGATACGTATCACAGCGGATATTTCATTTTTAATTAAATAATCCTCGCTATGTACAAAGGGAAACTCGTAGGGATAGCGGTTGCAGTAACCGCTGTCCCTACAAGTTATTTTCCTGGCATTTTGTAGAAGTCTTGCATGTTTGCGAAAGACTTCTCCGGGCAAAGATGACACTGCGCATGCACACAGCGTCAGCTTCCACACTGGCCAGAGGCTACAGCAGATTGATTGCAAGATCTCTCTCTAGCTCGTAAGCCTCCATAGGCTTTAAGCAGTTCACACCATCTGAAGATGGTGTAAACGAACGGGGCCAAACTCCAAAAAAGCTTAATAATGGGAACTGCGATCAGAAGCGCTAATTAGCAATGTGCCGGAGATCTCTGTGAAATCGGCTGCATTGTGCTATTAGTACACAGCAACAATTTATAACATTATGCAGAAACTGCAGTTTCTACATCATTTTATGAGAAACAAAAAGCTTGATAAATAGGCCCCTTAAAGAGAAATATTAGAACAATGGACCATGCAGACTACTTCATGTGAAACATAATTAGAAGCACAACGAGCATCTGTGGAAATTATGTGTAGATAGCAATACCAATGTTTGGGTCCGAACGCAAAACCGCGTCGCTCTGAGATGATGAAATGCTCTTACAGTATAAGAAACGCGGGTTTCACTGTCACGACCAAGCAACCCGGTTGTGAAAACGCTGCATGTTACAGCATATCGCTGGTGACCGCAAGAGCATTTTATTTTCTCAGTATGCCGCAGTTACTCGGGCGAAGGAGCAAAATGATTATTAGTCCCCATGACAATGCCCTTATCTTGTTAGCGGGACGTGTTTAGTTACATAAATATTCATAAACAAAAGTGACATAAACAGATCCCTCATACTATGCTATTTTTATTATCTGGTTTCTTTAATGAAACACCTCATAATTAGGAGCAGTTCTGTATAGGAAAGTCCAGAACAAAACATATTTGAAATATTTGTTTGTGAGAAGAAAAATAAAAAAATAATAAAAAAAATAAAATTTAAAAAAATATATAAAATTAAATTATTACTCTTCATAAACTGCTCCTTAGCGCATTTGAAGATGGATTACAGGTCTAATTCAGAGTTGGGAGCAATGCAAAAAAAAATGGAGCAAATTTGCACCTTGGCATATCCATATTGCACTGCGGGTGGGGCAGATCTAAAGCACATAGAGTTGGAGTTTGGTGCATCCTAGTTGAACTTTAAATTTCAGTGTAAAAAGTAAAGCTGTCCACTATTGGCCGCAGTGGCATCACAAGGGGGGTGTGGGCCGCACACGAGTGTCACCCGCCAAGGGGAGACACCAAAGTGCAGACTGCCCCCTCAGTGACAGGAGCCGGGTGCTGCACTGTAGAATTACGTGCAGCACTCGGCAGCTGCCACAGTAAGGGAGCCGGCACTACAAGTACAGTGGTCCATGGGAGCAGCCCGCACCTCCCGGACCCCGGAGAGACTTAAACCGGGGTTTGGGTGCATGACTCTGCCCCCTTATCACGAAGCCACGCCATTTTCTTGGCGCGACTAGCACACTGCTCCGCTGCCCGCACCAGGTGCATCTAAAGGTAGGGACGCCACTGATTGGCCGATACACACTAGATGATATGTCATCTGATCCGGCATATAGGGGACATCGTCTAGTGTGTACCCTCCATGCACGCAGGTCCGACGGGCGACATTGTTAGAGAGGGCCATGCTGCTGAATGCGGGTGACATGAGTCACGGGGCGTGGACTCGTGGTACACCCCCGTCTTTCAGTGTCCCGGCTGAGCAAAGCGCCGAGAGGTGGAGCTGCTCGGCCAGGGTTTGCAGCCAGACCAGCCCATCTGGCCATCTCCCTTCTGGCATTTGCCAGAAGTGCCAGATGGGCAGTCCGGCCCTGCCCCTATAGGCTACATGCAGAAAAATCCAGAATTTACCCTGCAAGCAAAATAATAAATGTATTTGCGCACATTGCATTGGTTTATTCAGTTGGTAGCTGCTCTTTCTGGAGGACAGGGGCGTATCTATAATGGGTGCAGGGTGTGCGGTGCACACAGGCCCACAGGTCCAGCGGGGGCCCGCACTCCTTGCACCCATATTATCTAAAACTTACCTTTCCGTGGTCCTGCGTCGGGAGTCTCAGCACTGCTCAAAACGCAGGATAATGGCTGCTGTGGCCATATTTTCCGGCGTTTTGCACATGCGCAGTGAGGAAATTGCTAGGGGGAAAATGGCAGCCGTGCCATTTCCCCGGCGATCTGCACATGTGCAGTAGACTCTAGTGCCCAGAGTCTACTGATGCTGCGGTTGCCGGCCAGCCGTCACAGTCGTCTGCCGGCTGCCAGGGAGAGAGGAGGGTGCCCCGGACAGGGAATGCACACCGGCCCCCTCCTCTCTTAAGACGCCCCTGCTGCGGGAGATGTACTAAGCTCTGGAAAGTGATAAATTGGAAAGTAATCAACTACCAGACACTCAGCTCCTAACTGTCATGTTGCAGGCTGTTTGTAAAATGAGTTACGAGCTGATTGGTTGGTAGTTTATCACTTTCCAGAGCTTATTACATCTCCCCCTTTATTTTTCTCACTATTTTCTTTTTGTTGCTAAGCTCCCAGCTTTGGCTAAATCCCAATATGTCCAAATAGGGTTTACAACATCACTCAGACCGTGTGTGCTCTGATTATATATAAGAATAATAAATGTCAGTAAGGTGCAGAAAATTGATGAGGGGAAATATTTGGGGCTATATTGTAAAACACTGGGAATATCACTTATTATTGTTATTTATATACTGTAATGCTTCATTATACCATGCACAAGCAGAAACACTGGGAATATCAGTTATTATTGAGATATATATATATATATATATATATATATATATATATATATATATATATATATATATATATATATATATATACTGTAATGCTTTGTTATACCATGCTCAGGCAGATACACTGGGACTATCAGTTATTGTAGTTATTTATATACTGTAATGCTTTGTGATACCATGCACAGGCAGTGACACTGGGAATATCAGTTATTATTTATATACTGTAATGCTTTGTTATACCATGCACAGGCAGTAACACTGGGAATATCAGTTAATATATATATATATATATATATATATATATATATATATACACTGTAATGCTTTGTTATGCCATGCACAGGCAGGTACTGAGGTAAATGCGGGGGGAAGCGCTATAATCCCCCAATCTGTGATATTTGTGTTAATCATCAGAAGACTAATTAGCTGCCCCAGATGTCAGTCAATGATGACACCGGGAAGGAGCCCGGGACGATGCGGCTGACACAGAGAGAGGCCAATTTCTGCCGCCTCCCTTCCCGCCTCTCCCCCTCACTGAGGTGACAGGGGGGAGCTTCCCGCCTCACTAGCCCGCCTCCCAGCCACGGCCCCGCCCTCCTGCCAGTTATGCGACACGTGACCCCGCCCGATCCAACCACGCCCCCTGTTCATGTCAATCAGCGAAGCCACTCCCGCTGTTACCGGCGTCGACATTTCTCCGGCTCAGAAACTGTTCTATTAGCATAAATAAACACGCCTACCTGAGAGTCCACGCCCCCCTGACGACATTCCGCATCCACTGTCTGACCTGTGCTGTGCGTGTCCCGCCCACTGCTGCGACTATGGACCCGGCGGCTGCTGTGTGACTGGAGGCGACACCATGAATTTCTCCGAGGCGTTCAAGGTCTCCGGCCAGCTGTGCAGGTTCTCCCCCAGCGGGAAGTATCTGGTGAGTGTGGCGGGCGCTGACACTGACCGCAGAGGGATACAGTACGGGTTCTTCTGGTGCTGAGGCACTACAAGTCCCAGCATGCCCTGCTCTGGAGCTTCGGGTTACCAAAGCCTAAGGGTCGAGTTTCTTTAACTGCTTGTCCCTTTCCCAGCCTGCCAGGCTCCACACAGCTGTTGTAACCTGCACTACAACCCCCACTCTCCTGCTGCAGCCAGTGAGGATGCTGGGAGTTGTAGTGCAGGAGATCAGCTTGCTACATGATCCCTATGTTACCAGGCTCCACACATCTGCTGCAACCTGTCCTGTACTGCAGCCCCCACTCTCCTGCTGCAGCTAATGAGGATGCTGGGAGTAGTAGTGCTGGAGATCAGGGTGCCATATGTCCCCTCTGTAACCAGGCTCCACACAGCTGCTGTAACCTGTACTACAGCCCCCACTCTCCTGCTGCAGCCAGTGAGGATGCTGTGAGTTGTAGTGCTGGATGTGCAGCATATCTGGGTGACATATGACCCCTTTGTAACTAGTCTCCACACAGCTACTGTAACCTGTACTACAGCCCACACGTTCCTGCTGCAGCCAGTGAGGATGTTGGGAGTTGTAGTGCAGGAGCTCAGGGTGCCACATGACACCACTGTAACCAGGCTCCACACAGCTGCTGCAACCTGTACTACAGCCACCAGTATCCTGCAGCCAATGGGGATCCTGGGAGTTGTAGTTCAGAGCATGTAGGAGATCAGGGTGCCATATGACCCCTCTGTAACCAGGCTCCACACAGCTGCTGTAACCTGTAATACAGCAACCTCTCTCCTTGTGCATCCAGTGAGGATGTTGGGACTTCTACTGCAGGATGTCACATGACCCCTCTGTAACCATGCACAAGCTGCAAGTATCCCCAGTAGTACATATGTATGTAATGTATCTGTAGTAAAGGGAGTTATCTTGCATATCACATAGTCATGGGCTTGGCAGCCACAGCCCTCCTGGTGGCCTCGGGGTTAAAGTTTAGGGCCAGAGCTGCAGACTAATTTACCCAAAAGTTGACAAAGTGATCGTTCACTTGTCGTACACGGAGACTCAGATCTACACAATGTCACCCAGAAACGTTTTCCATAACACAAAGTATTTTTACAGCATTAACCCTTGATCCGGTGTCAATCTCCTACAGTTATTTACAAATACAAAATGTACATAATGTATATAAAAATGTCTATGACAATCCAAATTTATTCCATAAACCTGATGGGTTATTAGAAAGTTGCAACGTTTCGGGTTCACACAACCCTTTTTCAAGATATATATCTATCTATCAAAATTTCAGCAAAAATGCTCACTGAATACGGAATGATCATTAAAAATTGCAATTAATGACATTACAACAAGTATATCTAAAGTTCTGAGGACTTTATACGTGTGTGTCAATTGGTGGTTGCTGTAGGACTAGTTCTGGGTGTAGGATCAGTCACGTTACGTCCTATGTACTTGGCCTATCTTGCACCTGCTTGGAGTATATATTGGTTTGATTGTTTCAGTAGTATAACGTCTATGTTGCTAGTCTTGTAGGTTACATCATGTCAGCAGATCTGTATTGATATTTGCCCTATAAATGCAGGCTTCCTGCGTGCAGTACCGGCTTGTCATCCGTGATGTTGGCACGCTGCAGATTCTCCAGCTCTATACCTGTCTGGATCAGATTCAGAGCATTGAGTGGTCTGCAGACTCCATGTTTATCCTGTGTGCCATGTACAAGAGGGGGATTGTACAGGTATGTGATTGGAATATTCTGTACTGTATGGGTAGGTAAGCAGGGCCTTGTGGTTCCAACACAGAGCCACGGATTACCTACTTATGTGATAATGTGTTTATTACAGATGTGTCCTCATTCACCTAGCGTATTTGCGCCACATGGTGCGACTTAGACGCTTCACAACTGATCCAGACCTTTTCCTAAATTTTGCATCTTATTTGCATCGTAGCTGCATAAGTCGCTCCGTGTACCAGGGAGACTAGATTAGTACTTTTGTCGCAAAGGAATTGGTATAAAGTTGCAGATTAAGCACAACAATACGTGGCTGGCAGCATGGCGCGGACCACTCGGATTGGACTTCGGTTTTTAGCCAGATTTGCAACTTAGGCCCGTATTAAATTAGAAGCGAAAAGCCGAGATCCGCAAAAAAGTATCGCCGATTGGGACTTTTTGCCAGGTGGAAACTTGTCTCCATATTCAATTCCATCTGCTTTTTGCATACGCGAAAATGCATTGTAATAGGCGAAAAAGGTTCGCCTATGAATAGGTGGAGAAAACAAGTGCAAAGCCGCTATTCAGGGGTGCAAAGGTGGGAAAAACAATCGGTACCCTTGGGACAGCTCCCCAAAAGGGTAACTGCGTAAAAAAAAAAAAAAAAAGGAACACCCCTAAAAAGCACTTTGAGAAAGTGCGAAGTGGGGGTACAAACGTAAAAGTAGCGAAATGGTCTTTTGGGAGCGCTGCAAGTAATGGTGAGGTGTCTTTTTTTTTTTTTTTTTTTTTTTCATTGCAAGTGCTTGCTGAAGGTGCGTATTTGTTTTTTTTTGTTTGTTTTTAATTTTTTTTTTTTTATTATTATTTTTTTCTGAAACTTTACTTTACCGATTTTAAACCATGCTAGCACCCATTTTCAAGTACCCCAAATTTGACAGAACTAGTTATTTTCTACAAAAAATACTGCATTATGCCATTCTTTACCACTTGTGCAAAGAGTCTAATTAGTGGCAATTGTGCGAACTTAAGTACCCCAAATTGTTTCATTAGGGCTAATCGGGCACTACTACATTGATCCCCAATGTTTACGCCTCTTTTTCTGGGGTTCAGCCTGATTTTCCCGATTCTGACACCTCTTTTCGCCTGTTCTGACACCTCTTTTCGCCTGTTCTGACATCTGTTATCTCCGTTTTTCACATCTTTTGGAATTGAATAGGGTGATCGCGGGTACTAACATGATAAGTTTCTGCGGCTAAAATACGTGAAGTAGGCAAAAAGTATCGCGGGTGCGAAACTAATTGAATACGGGTCTTAGTTGTTCACAAAAGCTGCATGTAATGCCAGCGCCAGTATCATGGGTACCCGTGCATTGTCATTTTGTAGCATTAGTGAAGCGAATAAGTTGTGTATTTAAAGAGAGAGACTTTTGGCCTGGCTAGGTTGCAAAGTCCGTGGTTCGCTAAACGGGGCTATTTGGCATGATTTCAGCAAAAGTGTAGGAGGACACATCTGTAGGAGAATTCTGAAGGGAAATTGACCCTGCAGTACAGGGAACTTTAGCTGGTATTCTGAAATAATTGTATGCATGAAAAGTACAGGAATATATGAGGTGAAGTTGGGTTGTACGTTGTATGGAAACCTATTATCTATGACTAGCAAAAAAAAGCGGTCTTTATACATTCTGATGCCAGGCACTAAATAGTGGGAATTTATCAAATCATAAATGCAAAAGGAGGAATCTCAAAAAGAAGGACATTCTAATTGGGGTACATGACCCAGCCTTAAAACTGAATTCTGTTATATTTAAAAAAAAAAAAACTCCTTTTAATCGAAATCTATATAAAGGCTGGAAGTAATTTGAATTGAGATATGCAATTATTAATTTGAGATTGGTGTAATAGACGTGCCCATTTTTGTTTTTCTATGGGCTATTGTGCCACCAGGTGTACATTGTACAGATATTAGAAGTCACCTATGAGTTCCACGACCATACAGAAAGCACAAGTCCTCACACTGATTACTTTCATATATTTCTCAGAGATCTGAGACGATTTCTAACAACTGTAAAGCAAAATATAAAGTAGGGGGTAGGACCTGAAACTGACCCCATGAGTAAGGCAAGTGGAGGGTCTTTAGTCTGTAATGCTTTGTTGACAGAATACTCTGAAATATAAACTTAGTGGAATGTTATTTACATATTTCCAGGTTTCTACAACAATATTACAGGTTTGTAATCACATTTATACACGAAACCAGCAGAACATGTAAATTATGTTATAACAAGCTTTATAATACAAACACACAGGATAGAACCCCCCCCTCCCCCCTCCCATTATAAATACAGGTATCCCTACTGTACGCCTCCTATACCGGCTAGGTATCCCTACTGTACGCCTCCTATACCGGCTAGGTATTCCTACACAATATACTAGCTAGGTATACCTCTATCCTGTTTATTATTATTATTATTATTATTATCCGTTATTTATACAGCGCCATCATATTGCGTTGTGCTTCACAATTTGACATGTTTCCTCTATTTTAAAGTTCTGAAATAGCGAGATTAAATGAGAGGGTATGCCAGTACATTTGTTATCATTTGGTACAACAGCTGCACTATTTTATAAACAATTAATTCAAAATTGTTAAGCACAAAATGATGTGTGTAAAACCAAAGTACAAACATGGTTATGGTAAAAAGTTTGCCAGCAAACACAACGGTCACATCTGGATGAACGATTTAGTGGACTGACAACTTGTTATTGGATGATTCTTACCCTATAGTTTCATTGATACTAATATTGCAATAATTTGGTACACTAACAATCTGCTATTTTAACATTACTGTGTATCAGTTACTCTAAGTACCTACATCCTTAATTTATTCAGCCGTAGGGGATGGTTTCGATCAATAAATGATTCAAGTGGCATTTAGAGTCAGCATCGTTTTTTTTTATTTGTTAAATATACACAAAACATACAGGGGTTTATGCAATAGCCTGCGAGATGCAGACCCTCAGGCGAGATTCTATTTTTAAAGCTGCAATTATTTAAAAAGCAAAACCAGGTAGGTTTTGCTTTTTTAAATGATTGCAGCTTTAAAAATATGGGCAGACGAGCCTGCATCTCACCAGAGCCTGCATCTCACCAGAGCCTGCATCTCACCAGAGCCTGCATCTCACCAGAGCCTGCATCTCACCAGAGCCTGCATCTCACCAGAGCCTGCATCTCACCAGAGCCTGCATCTCACCAGAGCCTGCATCTCACCAGAGCCTGCATCTTGTAGGATATTGCATAAACCCTGCAGTCTGACTTGAAATAATGGGATGTTCCAGCTACAAGGCCTGGGCTGCCATAAAGTTATTTCCTGCATGAGAAACGGTGACTTACTTCTGTAGTGGGATCCAGCGCCAGTCCTTCATGGTTCCGGGTGATCAGGAGATTCCGTAGCTGTTTCCCGTCCTCTAGAGACTCTCTAGAAATCTCTCTGTCTTTCCAGGTCTGGTCTCTGGAGCAGCCTGACTGGCACTGCAAGATTGACGAGGGGTCGGCAGGGCTGGTGTCCTCGTGTTGGAGCCCAGATGGCCGTCACATTCTCAACACAACAGAGTTTCATGTAAGCGTGGGCTGATGCCTCCTCCACTTCGTATCAAATGTTGATGTCTGCTCTCTCCCGTTCTGAAAATAAATCCCAGTGGGCTCAAAGGTATCGGGTTCCCAAGACGGAAGTGCTGTACTATACTATTCCTTTTTAATATTGCCTCTTATGTTCTTATAGAGCGTCATGCATGCCACCTTCATATTTTACAAGTCGTGCAAGAGAAGATTCTTTTCATTTTGTCTTATTTAGCAAATGCTGGGAATGATCCTCTTTTTCCAGTTATTATACGTTCTATATTCATCGTTCCCTGAGTGTTAGTAACACGCATTCTAAACCCTGTGTGTTTTTTCTTTTTATATATATTTTATGTGGTTGGGTTTATACATTCTTATACTTTTAGTGTGTTTTGTTGTTGCCATGCTGATTAGGCCATTTTAACAACCATTTTTGTTTTTCGTGCTATAAAACATTGAATTAGAGGTAAGCAAAACACGGGTATGAAAAATACAGTGCGCTGCTGTCCAAACTTTTTTTATTTTTTGCCATATGTTGAATGTTGTGAATGGGCCATTAGACTACGTTTTAGTTCCTCCGAGCAGGTGCATTAAAGGGATGTCAATTTGTGCACAATCCCTACTAATTAATAGAACAATCTTCTTTTATGGCGCCTAATTAGAATTATCAACTTAAAGAGAGTAAGCTATAAAAAAACAGCTGTTCAACATAGATCGGTACTTCTAGGGGGAAAGATGTATCAAGCCTTAGCGGGAAAGAACGTACCAGCCAATCGGCTTCTAACTACCAATTTACAAGCTGTGGGCCTGATTCAGCTATGTACAGTATTGCACAGTCAGTGATCATTTACAGTAACGGTGAGTTATTACCATACTTGCTACTTTTAAATGCCTCCCTCTGGGGATGAATTTACCTGTTGAACACTGACTTGGGTAACGGATTTGATAACTCCTTGTTCATACATATATTATATATATTCCCTTGTGTATTTCAATAGCTTTAACTTGTACGATCCTGCTTCTAAAACACAGCCTTCCGTGCTCTCTAAGCCACACGTCATTCAGGAATGACTCTACGTAATGTTTGGGTCCTGTTCCAAATTCAGTGTTACACTTTTTATGAGGGGGGATTGCAAGTCTGGCATGTCAGCTCACAGTATATCAGATTCTTAAAGTCCTTTTTTCCATCACATGTACAATTAATTGGTCTAAATCCACCAATGTACGGATCCTGCCACTTGTTGCAAAGTGATGGGAAAGAACAACATCTTGAAGACGTTGAGTTAAATGGATAGGATGCCTGTGCAGGACCCCGGTGCTGACATGCTACAGTCAGATCAGGTCATCTGGAGGAGCCAGCAAGCTAACTGAGCATGTGACAATTGTCTGGCATCGGGAATCATGCAGTAAATTACTTTTTCATGTGTTGCTCATTTTGGTGTTTGTTCAGACTAATGAAATATGTGCCCCATTAGCAAAGAGGAACAGCGGTAGCTCCGTATAATCCTGCAGATCATTGGTGCTTTTGTTTTCAGCAGATCATTCCCATAATTTAATGGTTATCCGGTGGCATCTTGGGGGTTGTATAGAGAGCGGCGATGAGAGATGCGCTGCGTCGTGCCACGACTCGTACTGCGGTTTCTGTACTAATTGAGTCCTGAAACTAAAATAAATGGATCATCTTTCCTTTTTCGTTCTATTAAAATTTCTAACTATGATAAAAAAAAAATAAGCTTTTAAGGTGTAAACTTTAAATATAATTGAGGTATATATTAGTAATTTTCAGGTTCGAGGCTATGCTGTTGTTCACGCAACTGAGCGATTATCAGCTGATTGTGAATGCGTCGAAGGCCGTAATGCGCCCCGCGGTGATTGAATTTGCGAATACGCTAACCCAGAGGATTTATTAGCAAGTGATTCATGGGCTCGGGCTGTTTTGTGGGATGTAACGGAGAGTGGGGAGAAAAATGCGGTCATGTCGCAACCGTTTTTGTAGCGTGTACCAGCCGCCGACTGTGATCCTCTATGCAGGAAACATGGTTCAGACGTCTTGGTCATGGCGGCCATTCCGAGTGACCATAGACTCGCTCAAGGAGTCAATGTTTGCTTTATCTGTGTCTGATGCTGCTTATGTGTACGCAGTTGTGGGCGTCTCGACCGCTGCTGCATGACCGTATTTTCGCACTTCCAAAGCTGTGTTGGCGTATAAATCTGAATTAGGCCCATAGTGTTTTTCTCCTCCTCCTTTTGAGCATAATGCTGTTTGCGGAGTCTGCAGTTGCAGACAAAGGGGTCTATGTACTAAGCAGTGATAAGAGACAGAGTGATAAGAAAGTGATAAGGTGCCAGCCAGTCGGCTCCCATCTGTCATTTTTCAAACACAGCCTGTGAGATGACAGTTGGGAGCTGATTGGCTGGTACCTTATCACTTTTCACTCTGTCTCCTAACACTGCTTAGTAAATAGACCCCTAAACCACAGTAATACTGCCTTCAGCAGGTTTTATCAGATTGTGGAAGATGTTCTTAAATTGTGTTTTTAAATAAAGTTTTTATTTATATTTGACTTTATATATTCACATTTAAGTGCACCCCTTGCCCACGTGTAGCGGGGGCAGCCGTGATGTCTAAAGTCCCTATATAGGGCTTATGGGCACTATGATGAAATTTTTTGCTGTTTGGGGCATATTGCCTATCTAGAGAGTGTAAAGCTGTATGGTAGTAATTTGGCTATATAGGACGTATTGGCACTTTTATTCATCATATATGGGACTCCTTGGCTATTTAGGGTCTGTATGATGATTTGCACATAGGGAAAATTGAGTGTGAAGGTTGGACCTGTAGTGCCTCTTGTATTTCCCTGGTCCAACCATTTAGATTTTCTATTCATAACATTAAATAGAGGGCTGTTTTATTTTAACGTATCCCAACTTGAAAAGAAAAGTGGACAACTGGTACTCAGAGAATACAAACAAAAATATAGAAATAAGGATCACTTTATTTTGCACTTCAGAGTACACCCTAACCATTTATTGAAGGAAAAAAAATAAAGTTTAAAATGTTGTCATTAGGTGGCGATGTAGCGATACAAATCACTTGGTCAATGTGTCCTCCATTGTGGTCAATAACAGTTTCTACTAAAAGAACAGCTTTCTCAGTATCAGAAAGTAACCTGTCAGGTGAAATTGTACCTGACTTCTTTTAGATCTAATGAGATGCTGCATAAAATTTTCCCAAATACACCTTGTTCTTCACAAACCACTACAACCAAAAGTCACATGGAGTGAGGACCATTGATCGGGGTGGTCAAGATGTCTGAAAGCAGCGGCAGATGACCTGCTCTACAGTAAATTATTGTCTCAGCATTTGCAGTGCTCTTCGAATGATTTGTTTCATTACCTGGCAGCGCTGTAACAGGGCTTTTCTGCGCACTGTGACAGCCATGCCCCCTGAGGGAGTTGCATCATGACATCATGTAGAGGGGGCAGAGCCAGCAGCACCGGGAATTACAGCACTGCACAGAGCATCTTATGGGGGCGCCATAAAAGCTGCAGTGTGCACGTCTCGAGAGTCGGGCGGCACTGCAGCAGCGATTCTGGCTGCAGGGCGCCATTCCACGCACCCTGCTGGCAGATGCAAGGGCTGTGGGTGAGTGGTGGTGCCGCCCACAAGGCTCTGCACTCTCTGAACCGCTCGCACACGACCCTGCTACTTGGCGACAAAATTTGTAGATAATACATTTATTTATTTTTTAATAAATGGTTAGGTCATCCTCAGTTGTACGTACAGTACCTGTTGTCCAAATTTCTTTTTCATTACAAGCATTAGAACTTGCTTCAGAGTGCTCTAAGGTTCACAATGCACGCCAAGCACATCATTTTGCGGAATCTGTATGAATGACCGCCGGACCTGTGCCCGGCGGTTCATATACCGACAGTGGATGCCCGACGGAGGAGATCCTGACAAGTTAAGAATTTAACCTAACCCCCACCCCTAGTGCCTAACCCAAATCCCCCCTGTAAGTGCCTAAACCTAATCTCCTCTCCCCCCTCCCCTGCAGCCTAAACCTAAATCTCTCTCAGGGGGGGGGGGGTGCCTAAACCCAAAGCACCCCTCGGGAGCCCTACAAACCTAACCCTCAGCATTGAGACCGTCGGCTTCCTGACTGCATCCCCATTTTGCTACGTGTTTTTTATTTTTGCAATAATAACATACTAATGTTTAGTTATAGCCGCAATGCTTTGCCTGACATTAATATTGCGCTCTACGTCCACTACGTATTCATTTCTGTACATGGTCTGAATGTCAACGTATGCAGAATATTGACATTGTACAAAATATTGACATTGTGAATGTCGACACTCAATTTTATGGTTAGGGTTAAGTTGCAATTAGGGTTAGGCTGAGGCTAGGGTAAGATGAAATGTGTATATGAAATTGCATTGCCGACTGTCGACATTTTCTCAGTGTTGACATATGTAATGTTGACATTCAGACCATGTTGACTTACTATACCACACCCAATTAATTACTACTTATTTTCACTTAATACAGATGTGTCCACATAAAATCGATCCAAATAGCCCCGTTTGGCGCACCACGGACTTTGCAACTTAGCCGCGCTGTGTACATTTTTTTTTCTCGAAAAATCCGTCTTAGGGGCATATTCAATTAGACTCAAAAGTCCAGAACTTTTCACATGCCTGACTTTTCGCCGACATCGCTGGTTTTCCATGCGAAAAAGTATCTCATTTGTCCCCACTTAACCCCGTATTCAATTAGAAGTTGGCGAAAACGGGACCCGGCGAATTCGGACCTGGCGAAAAGTGCTGTCAGATTTGGGGAAATCTGCCTGACACCCCCCAAAAGATGAACTGACATTGGGGATCACTATAGATACCCCCGAATAGGCCTGCTGAATGAATTTGGGGTACTTAAATGCTGTCAATAGCTGCTAATTAACGTCTTTGCAGAAGTTGTGATGAATAGCATTAAGCAGGTTTTTTTTGCAGAAAATTAGTCCCAGCAAATTTGGGGTACACGAAAATGAGTGCAAGCATATTTTAAAGTTGCTAAAGTGAAGTTTAAAAAAATGTTAAAAATCCACCTGAAAACTTAAAAACACCTGGGGCATACTTGGGGACACCCCTAGAGTCTCTTTCGCTAGTTTTTAAATTTGACCCCCAACTTTAGACTTTTTCGCCCCCAAACTTAAAGTATTTTTTTGGGGTGATCTAACGTATATTTTAAACCTTTTTTTGACGCA
Source organism: Taudactylus pleione (assembly GCA_031769625.1). Classification (NCBI taxonomy): domain Eukaryota; kingdom Metazoa; phylum Chordata; class Amphibia; order Anura; family Myobatrachidae; genus Taudactylus; species Taudactylus pleione. The sequence goes on from JAUIMM010000553.1 coordinate 222,122, forward strand.
GTTTACCTTTTGGGGGACTGTGCCAAGGGTGCAGGGTTTTTTTCCAAAGTTTGCACCCCCAAAACACCAATTTTGCACTTTTTTTCGACACCTACTTCCATTGTATTGAGTTCCGCACCGGCGAAAAGTCTCCGGAGTTGATTACGGAGGAAACTTTTCGCATGGCGAAATGATATCACTCGCGATACTTTATCGCCGAAAACTGCTTTTCGCACCTAATTGAATACGGCCTTTAATCTGTTACTTTATACCAATTCCTTTGCATCAAAAATACTAATCCTAAATAAATGAATCCCAGTAATTTCTGGAATAACTATGCAGTCTGAGTGAAAAGGATAATATACAGAGTTCCGATACAAGTGGTTTGTCCCAGGCCATTCTGCCACCTTATACCGATTGCTTTGCGATAAAAATACTAATCCGAAGTACACTGTAAGTGAATATGTATTCTAAAGCTATCCTTGGCGGGGGGGTACGCATGTGCGGGAATCTCTACCTGTGGCGTAGCGTTTCGTGCCTCATGGCATACAAAGGATAAGTGTATGAGGACATGTCTGTAGGTGCTAATTTAATACATTTATATCACTTCCGTGTGCGCTAAAAAAAGCAGGCGTCACCTATAGCACCCTAAGCTTGCCCGTTACTGTGGTGGTGCACTTGGTGTGCGTTTCTCCTGATAATCTCACGTTTATAAAAATGATGAAGCTAATACAGTAGATCAGGGCTTTGCTGCTTCACAACTCCTTGGAAAAGCTATTCTCCCATTTGTGTTATTTATGACCATGTCATAAGCATTCTCTTCTCAGAGGAATTTCCCAGTTGTCCAGGCTAAGTACAAGTGTCAGACATAAGTCCTCTGGGCTCGGTTACCTGTCCGGGGACTGGCTGCCGCAGCACGTGCTTGTGTAGGCGGTGTGTATTTCTGAGCAGCCTTCAGAACTCAACGTGACCCCCAGAAGGTTTCATTAAGGTTTTGCCAGAATGGCATCTGTGTCTGGGCAGATTTACTCTCCAGCTGTAAACAGGTTGCAAAATGAACTCGTCTCAGACAGCTGCTGACTCCTTGTCAGTGTCTGCGCTGTGTATACTCCCAAGTACAGTAAATCCAGTGTCCGTAGGGAGAGATCATTTGGCATTAATGGGAATGTTCATAAGCATTAATGTCCTAGTAAGACGTTTCAAGACGAAGGATGTCTCGTCGGGGAGCATAGATGTGGGACAGCACCTATTGCATTGGTTTTATACTGGACTTTGGGCCTGATTCAGAGCCGCTCGTAAGCGGCCGCTCTTTCGCACTGAGCGATGGTCGCACAACTGCGCATGCGTACGGTTTGTAATACGCATGCGCGAACCAGTCAGTGCGGCCGAAAATCGTTTGTTCGCTATATAGCGAATGCCTGCTACTTTGAGTGACAGGATGAGGCGTATGTGGGTGGTAACAGGGGAAGGTGCTTGAAAACGGGGAGTGGAATTCAGAACGTAGGCGTGCTTAAAGGTCAAAACAGACGTTTTAAGGGTGTGCATAATTAATACAGCAGCGTCATTGACCACGTCACTTGGTTGTTTTATAGTCGGAACTGCTCGCAATATAGTGGTAGGAAAAACCAACCACAAGAATAGCGAGCAGTTCATACGCTGTTCGATGTACTCGATTAATCTAATAAATAGCGGACATGACGTATGGTGCGAGCGGCAAGGGGGTGTATTTTTCAAAATTTCGACCGCAAGTTTTGTTCATTTGAATAGCCACCCCTTGTTTTTGAACGAACGACCGCAAATAGCGAGCGGCTCTGAATGAGGTCCTTTGACCGTTATAGGCCATTACATTTAGGCATAGGTGTAGATGGTGGACATAGGACCTGATTCAGACTATGAAGCGTGCGCACACAGCCAGCCGATTGTTTGCATACTGCACATGCGTACGCATTGCAATGGGCGTGCGTAAACCAGTGCGAGCAATCTGGAAGCTTACGCTCGCTGCGCATAGACAGCCCCGCTGAATGAGTGGTAGGAGAAGCTGTTTGTGGGTGGTGACGGGCTGGCCACTAGAAACGGGGAGTGGAGGTGCGAACGCAGGCGTGCCTGAGCGTCACAACGCTGTTTCAGAGGCATGCATAATTATGAGGCAGCGTCATAGTACACGTCACTTGGTTGTATTTCACACTGAGCACTCGCAGTGCTTGCGGCAGGGTATGGTCAGCCACAAGCGATGCGAGCACTTTCGATGGTACTCGATGTACCGATGGTTGCGTACACTTCCTGGAGATGACATGGGCATCTTAAAACAGGCTGGTGGGCATCTGCATACACAGAGCGATCGCCAGGATATAGTGGACTTGCTAATAGCTTTGCCTGTGATTGCTTGCCTTGCTGAAATTTGCATACGCATCTAGCGTGCGGGTCTGAATCGAGCCCATAGTGCCATATGGGATTGGTCCTTGAAACCTGTGAAACAGAATACACTGAGCCATATTCAATTAGAGGCAAAGTTTTCGCCTGTCCGACTGTTCGCTTCATTCGCCTGTTTCAGAGTCGAATTTATTCCGTGCTTGTCCCCGCTTTACGCCTAATTCAATTGCAAAACAGGCGAACACGGAAATAGGCGAATACGGAACAGGTGAAAAGTACTGAAAGAATTGGGGAAATCAGTCTGTACCCCAGAAAAAGATGCTCTAACATAGGGATTCAATATAGATGTGTACTAATAGCCCTAATAAAATTATTTTGCGTACTTAAGTTGTGTAAATTGCTTGCTATTAGCGTTTTTGTAAAAGTGGTGAAGAATGGCATAAAGCTGTATTTTTTGGTGAAAATAAATAGTCCTGTCAAATTTGGGGTGCTTGAAAATAGGTGCTAGTATGTTTTTATGTCTCTAAAGTGAACTTTTAAAAACCGTGAAAAATCCACCTGCTGCATGCACCTGCAATCCCCAAAACACCTGACCCATACTTGTGGACCCCTAAGAAGTCTTTTTCACTACTTTTAATGTTTATCCCCCCCACTTTTTAAATTTACACCCCAAAAATGACATGTCTTTTTTGGGGTGTTCTTAGGTTTTAGTTTCTGTATTTTTTTGCGTATTTGTCCTTTGGGGGGCTGTCCCAAGGGGTCTGAGTTGTTTCCCCACGTTTGCACCCCAAAATAAAGATTTTGCATTTCTTTTCACCAGCTATTGATTGGAGAATCATTTTTGGAGAATTGTTTCCACTTAGGCAAAATTGTCCTGGAATTGAATTTAGCGAATTTTTTTTTTAGGCAAATTTTTTACAAAAAAACAGGCGAATATGGCTTTTCGCCTCTAATTGAATTTATGTTTCTTGGAGAGCATTGGTCATTAACACTGTCTCACTTGTCATCTGAGAATTTTCCAACCTCATTTATGGCGTCACAGAACGGAATTCATTTCCATCCCGAAACGGTTGTTCGGACTTCGTTTTCGGCTCCTCATCCAAGAACTAACTCAAACGTGCAAAAGTGATGATTTCTAAAGCTAAAGAAATAACAGTATTGTTCTATTAATATTTCATGAATAGTGTTCCCTCTAGCTCCGGCGGGAGGCAGGGCGCCGGAGCTAGAGAGGGCATGCCCGTGCGCGCGCCGAAGGCGTGCGCGACTGAGAAGGGGGCGTGGTCATCGGAAAAGGGGGCGTGTCTATAAGACGCGTCCCCTTTTCGTCACTCTTGGGGGCGTGCCCGGCACTTACGGACACACCGGGCAGCCCCCAAGCCCTGCAGACAGGGAGAATAGATGCCGGACACCAACAGCAAAGCTTTTTTTTTTTCAATCCCAGGATGCTCCGCCCCATCCCCCTATGCTCCGCCCACAGCCTGAAGGCAACTCTGTTTCGTTGGTGTCCGGCAGGAGCTGGGTCACCGTTAGAACAGTGGGGCTGCTATAAGCTATAAGCAGCCCAAGCTTTATTTTTATGATTTTTCATTATTTTCATGATAGACCAAGCAGCGCTAGGATGTCTGCACTGCTGCTCAATCACCCTTCCATGGCGCCGCGGCTCCAACCCTCGGCTAGGTACTCTCGGCGGAGCTCCGGGGGGACCTAGCTAGCAGGGCTCCCCAGACTGCAGCCTGGACTCAAGGGGACAGGTAAGGCGCCGCATCTATGTGCAGTCTTAAGGGGGGCATCCACTACACGATTTTAGCAGGTGATTGAACGATAACGACGTCGTTATTGTTCAATCGTTTAAAAATCGTTTATAAATCGTACAGTGTTTGGTTGTTAACGATCAACGATGCACGCTCCCACTGGTCATTTGATCGTCTCGTCAGTCGACTGAATATGCAGGTCAATTTCACTTGATCTATTGCAAATCGTTCAGACTGAAAAATAAAATTTCAAGGGAAAAAATCAAGGGAAAATCGTTTAGAGATTGGACAGGGAGTAGATCGTCTAGTGGATGGGTACCTTTACCTCCGGTCTCAGGAGACAGACCTGAGGTGCTGATGTGAACGCTGGTTCGTCGGGGACGCCACTAAACCACCAGGGTATAATATACTGGCGCAGGGGAGAGAATACTCAGACCAGGGACCCGGTGGTTGATGTCAGCATAGGGGAGAAGGCCCTCTCCCTACGGCCATTCCTCTGCGGTCTTGTCGACCCTGAGCTGTTCCTCCCTCACCCTCCACACCCTCAGAGACTAACTGCAGCCATTTTCTGCCTCAGCCTCAGGTCTCTGGGAACGCTGGGTCCGGTCTCCCTGTATACCTCTCCCAGGAGCCAGGTTATACAGCGCTATTTCCTACCATCCACTGCGGTCTGTGTAGTTGAATCTAGTGCCCATTGCAGTTATATTGTATACTCTGCATTGTATGTGACTTGTGCTAGCGCTGATGTCAATTTTTTTCTACAACTGTCAGTTTATACCTTTCCCTTACTTTCATTATAACCCTGGCATACTGAGGTATAGGGGGTTTATTGTACCTCACATCTACCTCTATTTGTGAGGGCTATCACATACAGTATATCTGTGTTGCGCACTACACTGTGCTATATTGTACATATATCTGGGTTGCTCACTGCAATGTGCCAGATTGTGTGCTACAATTATCCTTGCAGCTCTGTCTAGCAAATGCAAGAATAACGAGCAGCCTGCTGCTCCCATTCTGTAGTCCTGCAAGTCCTGTTTAGCAGGCTTCGCTTCAGAGGATCTCATTCAAGACCTGTTGTCTCATTGTTATACGGCACCTGGCCCCTCAGCCCCTGCATCCTCTCCTGGGGACCCCCCCTGGGCTTCTTTTTCACAGGTATTGGCAAAAATTGTGGACCACCTAGTGGTCCCTGTGGTAGCTCCGCCTATGGGATGGCCACAGCAGGTACTCCCTGCGAATCCTTTGTCTCCCCCATAAGTAGACAAGTTTCTGAACAAGTTTATCAGGGTGTTCAGGTTTCATATGGAAACTCTACGCTCTATTGTCCTGGCCATGGAGCCTGGGGACTTAGTGTCCCTGTACATTCAAGACACTTGACTACATGTACCTATAGTGCCTTCCCATTAGCAGTATCTCCGGTTTGCTGTCCTACAGCAACATTACCAATTTCATGCACTGCCTTTTGGGCTTCTACAACTCCTAAGGTCTTTACCAAGATCATGGCAGTTATGGCGGCCCATCTTCGTCGTCAAGGGATCAGACTGCTCCCATACTTGGACGATCTCTTGCTCTTAGCAAGCTCCCCAGAAATTGTTCACCGCAATCTACAAGTAACCATTGCCTTTCTACAAACGCATGGTTGGCTGATCAACTGGAAAAAGTCTTCCCTGACCCCTTCTCATATATGGTACATCTCGGAGCCTTCCTGCAATCTCAGGCTCAGAGAATCTTTCTAACAGCAGAAAAAAATCTCTGTACTACAGCACCGAGGCCCTGATTCAGAGCCGGACGCTCTGACAGAGCGCTCGCTCTGAATCAGGGCCTGCCTTCTTGTTTTTAGAGCGGTCTCCTGGCCGCTCGCATAGCTGTGGGTGACCACCCACAGCTATAGCGAGCGGCCAGGAAGATGGTCGCGACCATCGGTGTTTACAACGAGACCCTGTTGGTAGGGTCTCGTTGCCGCAAGCCCCAGAGAGCTTTCGGCTCTAACAGAGCCGAAAGCTCTCCCACTGACATCACTTGTGATGTCAGTGGGGCTGGCCCCAGACGGGAACGCCGCTGTCTGGGCAGCCACTCCTCCGGCCCGCCCACCAAAGGGGGCGTGCTGTCACTCAACATTGACAGCACGCCCCCTTTGGTACGAGACCCGGAGCAACGGTTTGCCCATCGCTATCCGGGTATCACGCATTGGCACGACTGAGCCAATGCGCGATACCAATGCGCACTGGGCCACCATCGACCCGCTTGCGAGCGCATAGCGCTCACAAGCGGGTCTGAATCAGGCCCCGAGTGCGCAGATTACTCCAGTCGCCTAGTGTGAATTCACTCTCTAATGCAGACCTTGAGATCCGTGGAGTCCACCTTCAACATGGTGGAGTTCGCCCAGTTTCACTCCAGGCCCCTACAACACCTGATTCTCTCCAGGTGGAACTGGCTGCCTAATCTGCTCAGATCCCAGACGATGGGCCTCTCTCTGGATTTTCGCCTGTCCCTATCCTGGTGGCTACAGACGTCGCACCTAAACAAGGGTCACCCCTTTTGGATCCCGGACTGGACACTTTTCACCACGGACGCAAGCCTTCGCAGGTGGGGCGCAGTGACCGGCCAGCACTCCTTCCAAGGACACTGGACTCCAGCCGAGGCGATCTTACCAATCAACGTCCTGGAACTCCAAGCATTTTCAAGGCCCTCACTCTGGCTCAGGATATTCTTCAGGGCAAGCTAGTACAAGTCAAGTCTGACAACGCCACGGCAGTGGCCTACCTCAATCTCAAAGGAGGCACTCTAAGTCATTCAGCAATAGCAAAAATGTCCTGCGTTTTCACCTGGGCCGAACGCGTAAACCGGCCTCTGCCAGAATTTATCACAGGGTGTGGCATACATATTCCCAGTGGTGTGCTAATAGAAACTATGGTTTTTAGGGTCGCGAGAATCCTTGCCTTTCTTCAAGCTGGATTGGATCTTGTACTCCGCCTGACCTCTCTGAAAGTGCACGTTTCTGCTCTGTCCATATGGTTCCAGCACAGAATTGCTCCTCTACCGGATGTTCACACCTTTCTGCAAGATGTTCTACGAATACAACCTCCCTTTGTCCCCCCTGTGGCTCTGTGGGATTTGCCAGTGGTTCTCCACGCACTTCAGTAACCTCCATTCGAACCCCTGGATTCAGTAAACCCCTGGATTCTGTTTCTTCTGGCTATAGCATCTGCCCGTAGGGTATCGGATTTAGGGGTGCTTTCCTGTCTCTCCCCAATTTCTAATCTTTCATCCAGACAGGGCTATTTTTCAAACGCACCCTGGCTTTCTTCCCAAGGTTGTCTCTAGTTTCCACCTCAATGAGGAAATTGTGGTTCCGGCCTTTCAATCACTAGACCTATCGGCAGGTGAGGCCTCTTTGGATGTGGTCCGTGTTCTCAGGATCCATGTATACCATACTAGTGCCATCAGGAAATCAGACTCCCTCTTTGTCCAATATGATTCCACAAGAAGGGATGACCAGCTAAGAAACAGACTGGCCAGATGGCTTCGCATGACTATCTCACAGGCTTACACGCAGACTGGCCTTCCTGTGACTGCTACAGTATCTGCTCATTCTACTCGATCTGTGGGTCCCTCGTTGGCAGCCCGCTGTGGCGCGTCTGCCGAACAACTATGCAAGGCGGCCACGTGGTCTTCTGTCCACACCTTTCTTAGGTTCTATGCCTTTGATACATTTGCCCCTCTGGATGCTTTCTTCAGGCGCCTGGTACTCCTCTCAGCTCATGAGTGTCCCCGCCCTTGAACAACTGCTTTGGGACATCCCCATTGTCTCCCTGTGGAGCCCTATGGACCCTGAAGAAGAAAAGGAGTTATAGTAAAACTTACCCTTATTAACTCTTTCTACGAAGTCCACAGGGCACCCGCCCTGACGCATCTGGCTTCTATGGGTTTCTTCTCTTGGTCACGTGTTTGCGTCTCTGTGTGAATCTTCAGTGTACCAGTCCTCAATCTCTCCTATCCTGCCTTGGGCTTGTTACCAAAGCTGAGTCACCTCAGGCTATGGCCGGGTATAGGGGGAAGGACCGGAGCATCCTGGGATTGAAAGCAGCTTTGCTGTTGGTGTCCTGTCCTCAAAGTACCACCTAAACCCCATTGTCTCCTTGTGGACCCTATGGACTTTGACGAAAGAGAGTTAACAAGGGTAAGTTCTGGTAAAACTCTCTTTTTCTAGAAGGTGCTAGATAAATAAGTAGAATCTGATTGCAAGGAGCAACCACTCCACTTAAAAAAATCCCACACTTTAGGAAATAAACCCCTAATGGCCCCTACACACTAGATGATATCATGAGCGATTTGGCCGATTCCAACGCATCGAATCCACAAAGCGCTCATATCGTCCAGTGTGTACGTTTGATCACGATGCGCACTCCCGATGGTCGTTTGTTGTATCTTCAGATCTTTTGTCCATACAGAAAGAGCTGTCAATCTTGTTAACCATTTGAGGCACATCGTTCAGTGTGTTCGCACTAGCGAATGATTAACGATATGTCGTTCCGACCTGAACAATGAGGACGTCACTTGACAGGCATTTCCCTTGACACAGATCAGTGAGATTCGTGCTTGTCAAGTAAAAAAATATCCCCCCAAAAAATTGTGGGGGTCCCCCTCTAAAACACAACTAGCCCCAGACTTTTCAGAGCCAGTCCTGGTTGTGTGAATACAGGGGACAAAAGATGTAGGGGTCCCCTGTATTTTGCACAACCAGCACTGGGCTCAGCGAGCCGGGCCTGGTTTCGGAAATACAGGGGACAAAATGAGTTAGGGGTCCCCTGTATTTTCCTTATCCAGCATCAGACTCTTTATTGGGTGGGGGGGGTATATTGCCTTAGCCAGGGGTACCCTTAACCGGGTCCCCCGGCCAAAGCATTGCACCTGACTGCTAGTCCGTCCAGGCCGGGTATCCCTGGGGAGGTGGGGACCCCCACAATAAATCCTCTCATCTTCCATGTGGAGCCTGGGCTGATAGCCCACGGCTATCCCTGGTTGATGGGTGCTGGGTTGATTGTGTAAATGTGTGGTGTAAAAAACTTGGAGAACCACAAGTACCAGCATGCCGGGCATTGAGGGCCTGCTAGTACCTGTAGTCCACCTGCAAAATTATTAAAATAAACACGTTTGGGCACGTCTTCCCAAAAGTGGGTTATACACTAGTAGTTGCATGTACTTGAACCTAAACACCAATTGTTGCCTTAGCATTAAACGTGTCCCACTCTTTTTCCTCGACTGCTAAATCCTCTCATCGCCTTTTGCAGCAAATTGCACAAGAACCACCTTGGCATGTACCAACCTGGACACATGAATTATGTGAGAATGTAAAGACAGAACGTTATTGAATAAGTTTTTAATATGACTCAAAGTCACAATGCTTATTTATCCAAATTAGTTATTGCAAACTGACAGAATATGGATGCAAAACTGTTTCTTTAAATAAAACAAACGGAAAAATTACAAATGCACGTTTTCACACAGTAGGTCGTAATCTTCCATCTGGAGCAAGACTAGAAGGTCTGCCCAATTTCTAAACAGCTGACTGATCTCCAAAAACCGACAATTTCCAAAATCATTTGAATACTTTGCAATATTTTTTTTTCTTTACTTTTACACCTTTTGTGCATCTTTAGTGACATCTCTTAAAAACGTGTTATGTTAATCAGTTTTACAAACAATGTATTGCCTTATTGTCCAAGAACGGTTCAAGTAATGGGTTCATATCATAACTCACTTCTTGAAAATAGCAGACAATATGACATTACTTCAACTAAACATGGTGTATTTACAGTGCATCCGGGAAAGTATTCACAACGCTTCACTTTATCCACATTTTGTTATGATACAGCCTTATTCCAAAATGGAATAAATTCATTTTTGTCCTCAAAATTCTACACACAATACCCCATAATGAGAATGTGTAAAGGTTTTTTTTGTGTTTTTTTGAGATTTTTGCAAATTTTATTAAAAAAAACAAAACTAAAATCACATTTACATATAAGTATTCACAACCTTTGCTCAATACTTTGATGCACCTTTGGCAGCAATTACAGCCCTAAGTCTTTTTGAATATGATGCCACAAGCTTGGCACACCTATCTTTTGGGCAGTTTCGCCCATTCCTCTTTGCAGCACCTCTACAGCTCCATCAGGTTGGATGGGAAGTGTCGGTGCACAGCCATTTTCAGATCTCTCCAGAGATGTTCAATCTGATTCAAGTCTGGGCTCTGGCTGGGCCAATCGGGGACATTCACAGAGTTGTCCTGAAGCCACTGCTTTGATATCTTGGCTGTGTGCTTGGGGTCGTTGTCCTGCTGAAAGATGAACCGTCGCCCCAGTCTGAGGTCAAGAGCGCTCTGGAGCAGGTTTTCATCCAGGATGTCTCTGTACATTGCTGCATTCATCTTTTCCCTCTATTCTGACTAGTCTCCCAGTTCCTGCCGCTGAAAAACATCCCCACAGCCTGATGCTGTCACCACCATGCTTCACTGTAGGGATGGTATTGGCCTGGTGATGAGCAGTGCCTAGTTTCCTCCAAACGTAACGCCTGGCATTTGCGCCAAAGAGTTCAATCCTTGTCTCTCATGGTCTGAGAGTCCTTCCGGTGCATTTTGGCAAACTCCAGGTGGGCTGCCATGTGCTTTTTACTAAGGAGTGGTCTCCGTCTGGCCACTTTACCATACAGGCCTGATTGGTGGATTGCTGCAGAGATGGTTGTCCTTCTGGAAGGTTCTCCTCTCTCCACAGAGGAATGCTGTAGCTCTGACAGAGTGACCATCGGGTTCTTGGTCACCTCCCTGACTAGGGCCCTTCTCCCCCGATCGCTCAGTTTAGACGGCCGGCCAACTCTAGGAAGAGTCCTGGTGGTTCCGAACTTCTTTCATTTACGGATGATGGAGGCCACTGTGCTCATTGGGACCTTCAAAGCAGCAGATATTTTTCTGTACCCTTTCCCAGATTTGTGCCTCGAGACAATCCTGTCTCGGAGGTCTACAGACAATTCCTTGGACTTCATGCTTTTTGTTCTCTGACATGCACTGTCAAGTGTGGGACCTTTTATATAGACAAGTGTATGCGTTTTCAAAATCATGTCCAATCAACTGGACTTACCACAGGTGGACTCCAATTAAGCTGTAGGAACATCTCAAGGATGACCAGTGGAAACAGGATGCACCTGAGCTCAATTTTGAGCTTCATGGCAAAAGCCGTGAATACTTGTACATGTGGTTTATTTAGAGGTTTTTTTTTTTTTTTTAATTAAATTTTGCAAAAATCTCAAAAAAAAAAACAACAACTTTTAACACGTGGTCAGTATGGGGTATTGTGTGTAGAATTTTGAGGACAAAAATGAATTTATTCCATTTTGGAATAAGGCTGTACCATAACAATGTGGAAAAGTGAAGCGTTGTGAATACTGTACCTGTACTTGTACATAGGAAACATGACTTGGTTATTTTGCTTCCTAGTGGAGATGCATCATGCCTACAGGTTCTTTATAAGGCCTGTATATGCCACTGACACACACTATGTTGTTGCTTTTACATGTTACAAATATATACAGAAAAGTCTTTACAAATGTTTCTTAGGAAAAGTGTAGCTTTGATTATTTGTGTTTTCTATAAGGAATATTTCCTGAACCAAAATTTTATTTCAGACAATCTTTTAGCATCCTTGGAAACATTAACTGGGCAATAAAAAAGTACATTTTTCTTCTGTCATAATGTGGCATATCTGAGTAAGTAATCTGGGTAAAGTGACAACAGGACTCAAGGTTTGAACACCGTGGGGCCAAATGTAATCGGGTGAGAGTTTTATACAATGTGAGCATTTTCTCATACTTTTTAAACTCTGTCAATGTAATAGAGTTCTAGAACATGCAAACTCTCATGTTTTCCAGACTCAAAAAAAACTCACGATTTAAACTCTCATTCAGATGTTTTCTAATTTTGAAAATACAACTTGACCAATGTACTAGTGTGAGAGCTTACTGCTAAACTCTCACGTTTTCTAAACATTCGCCCTATTACATTTGGCCCCATGTTTGCTTACAGCAGTGATTTGCTAGAAACCACGTTGACTAATGTCTCTTGACATTTTAAAGTGGATTACAACAGCAGTAACCTATTTTTTTAAATCTAAATTAGGTTCTAATCCTGACATCATATAATAGTGTAAACCTAAAAATAAGGTTTTTTTTTTATTTGTTTGTTTTTTCTTTGATCTGCTATTTTGTGAAGCTGCTTAAATTTTTGAACTTGTTTACACGAGTGTTGGGAATTTCATAGTAATATAATCCACTAATGTCTAAAAGCCTGTGTGCATGTGATGTAATTAGCTTTTGACAGTTCAGTTCGTCAATTAGAAGTTCCAGTAAATTAGACCTTCCTAACCCAGAGGAGCTTCCTGTAGGATGTGTTTGTCACTGAATCTTCAGAAATGGAAATACGGAGGTGGCGCAGTAAGTGCACTAATCGGAACAGTAACTTATGACGTTATGACAGAGCTCATCAATAGGCTCTAACTCTGATATCGCATGAGGGAACCGATTCTGATGATCCGGGAACTTTGCTACAACAACAACGTGTTTTGGGATTCTTGCAGAAGTTGAGTAGGAAGAATAAGCGAGATTTAACGGGTGGTACCTAGATTATGTGTGGTGCCTGTAGTGCAGCGTTTTTCAACCGGTTGTCAACTGTGCCGCACGGTCAGATCTGCCGTATTGCGGACCGGGGAGCGCTGAGCTCTTATGGGAATCTCAGGCGCGCCCGGGTCATCACCTATGCAGACGCGGCGGCGGGACATCACAGGTCACGCACGCTGTGTTTCCAGTCAGACTACCCGCCAGCCCGCTCCGCGGCCCTTGCAGATGATCTGCATGAAGGCCAATAGCACCCCCTGTCATCCTGCCTGCCTCACCAGCCAGCACCCCGAACGCACCAGTCAGCCCCGCGGCCACCAGCGCCGCGCCAACATGACTGCCTGCCTCACTATCCAGCCAGCCACACAGCCACCAGCTCTACCTGCACGCCCAGCCAGCCAGCCCCGTGGCCACAAGCCAGCCTGCCTGCAATCTGCTGACCGTTTTGTATATGAGGAACAGGTAGGGACCAAAAAATGTATATTCATATTTTATGTGGGAGCCAGTGTACTTTGTTTTTTTGGGGGGGAGCAATGTGGGGGGTTTTTTTTTTTCTTTGCGGGCCAACAATTTTTTTATTTTTTTTGTTTCTGTGGGGGCCAGCCAGTGTTAATTTTTACTGTGGGGGCCAATGTATGTGTTTTTTTTTGTTTTTGTTTTTTTTTATGTTATCGCCAATATGTATGTTTTTTTTTTCCCAAGGTTGCGCACGCCGCATCGCTGGATGATGTGCCTTGTCAATATTAAGATCTTGTGTAGTGTGTGCCTCCAGTTAAAAATGGTTGAAAATCACTGCTGTAGTGGGTAGTAAATTCATAAAGGAAAGTCATACAATCCAGGGCATTACTAGTGAAAGATGCAAGTTAGAAGCAGGGGCATTTTAAGAGAGGAGGGGGCCCGTGTGTACTCCTTGTGCGGGGCCCCCTCCTCTCTCCCTGGTGGCTGGCAGCTGACTTACGCGGCTAGCCAGCCACCGGAGCATTAGCAGACTCCGGGCACTTTTCTGGTGTTCTGAGCAGCAGTGACACCCGACGCGGGACCTCGGACAGGTAAGTTTAAAAAAATATATATATATATGGGTGCAGTGTATACGGTGTGGGGCCCAACACACACTGCACCCATTATAGATACGCCACTGGTTAGAAGACTGGTGATTCGTACAAAAGCTTATGCAACATCATACCTCTGCACTGTAAGTCAGCAAAATAAATGAAATAAAAATATTACCTGGTCATCTATTTATGAGAAGTAATGGAGTAGCTCTACTAGCATACTAACTATTGAGACTCATTTTAAAGTGAAATCTAAAATGTACCAGAGGGTATCGGCGAGCTGCTGGGGATGTGATACATACCTGGACACTCCCCTCCATATATATGGTGGTCTTGTCCGGCCCTTTTGGGATGGGGTGGTTTCGGTCACTTGGAAAATTGTGGGCCCGGAAATTTGGCTCTTGAATTTACTTACCATGCCTTTTATCCGTATATCAAAAAAATCTCTCCTGAAATATCTTTCGATTGGTTGGTTCCAAAGGATTGAACGGTTTCGTTCAATGGTTGATATTCTAATGTCCTCTGCTGATCAGTTTAAGTACTTCTAAAAATATGGTTGGAATTTTGCAAGTCTTCTCGCTACAAATCCCTGATGGGAGCCTTATAATTTAAATTAGCATACTCCACTAGTCACCTGACATCTGTCTTTTGGTCGTTAGGTTTACGGTGGACACCCTCATCAACAGCACTCACCGAGGTGCCCCCAAGCTATTCCTGCACTGTGGGTAGACGCCATGCCGGCATCTGTTCGTCCTCTGCTCAGTGCTACAACCACCTGCAGTGTCCCGCAGTCACAGGGTGAGGCACAGCGGGAGGTGGGGCGCCATCGGCCTATGATCAGCAGGGACCTCCATAAGTACCGGCCACATTTTTAAAATCGGGCAGGACACTGCGACTCGCTGAAACACCAGCCAGGCTACTTCACAAATAGTGTATCACTGATACTGACTTTTCATACTGGATATCGCATTGAGGGCACTTTCCATACTGTTTTCCTCCTATAATTCCTATTCCGCTTCGGTGAGCTTGAGTGAGGCCTGTAAGAATTATTTCCATGTTTAACCAAAGATAAATCTAGTACCCACATATAGACAAAATGAGGAGCTAATTAAGCAGCTAATAGAGATATTACAGCCAATAAATCAATAAACATGAAGTATAATATATGTTGCTGATATGGATGTATTCAGTGTGCAGAGTGAACCCCCCCCCCCCCCCCAATACAATAAGTGCACAATGAAGATAAGCAAGTGCCCATATACCAAATATACGCATAGCGAGTCTTATCTGCATTAGTCTTCCAGGATCTCATTACAGGACGTAATGTATGTACAGGGCCTGTATGTGTACCTTCGTGTCTCAGAGAAAGAACTGCTATGAATAGTGTAGTAAACTGAAAATGTCTTTTTAGTAAGGAATAACATTGCACATAAACTTCTCTGTATATTTTAGAATGTATTTGGATGCACTAAATGGTAAAAACCCCAAAGTTATCTGGGAGTCCCAATGTCTCTTTGCCTCATAAGCCGTCCAGGTAGCGGCCGCACAGTGTCCAAGGGCAAAGTCCGGAAGGTACCGTTTTTGATCCACTTTGACCCCCTTCTGGTTTTATTATAGACTTTCTCAGTGGGTTTGATCATCTGGGTAGAGATACTAGTAGATCAGTAAGTGTGTGTGATCCTAATACTAGACCTACACCAGTGGGTTCCCAATTGGCACATATGGGCCATTGCACCCCTAACTGGTGAACTTTGCAAGCCTATGCATGAATGCACCTATAACACCTCTTGCCTACTTCAGATTCCCCAAACTTCTGCCATCTGTAAAAGAAGTGAAGAGACAGAGGGTTGTTTTAACAATTAATAAAGACTCCTGCCCTTTCTATTTCTGACTCTTCCTACTTCTTAGACTATACCAGTGGTTCCCAAACTGTGCGCCGTGGCACCCTGGGGTGCCTTGGGACACTTGCAGGGGTGCCTCAGGTTGGTGACCCAGCACTAAATTCTATTTTTTATGGTCAATGTAATGTAAATATGTGGACAAACAGAAGCACAAACCTGTCCACCACCACATAACTGAACCTAAGGATGACAGGTCAGCACAATTTACTTCAATTTACTACATACTAAAAAAAATTCTGACTTTCTCAATAACAAACTATTGGCTTAGGGGTGCCGTGAAAACAATGCTTATAGTCTAGGGTGCCGTGATTCAAAAAAGTTTGGGAACCACTGGACTATACAATATAATTGAAATAACATAAAAGTGTACATCATTCCCTGTATTAAGATGCACCCTCATCTTGCAGGGGATTCAAACTTCAGACCACGTGTTCCATAATCGGATATTTAACAGGAGAGCTGTCTGTAATTTTGTAGTATGGGTTGCACCATGGTAATCATCACCTTCACTGGCTTAATTCCCTTGTATTAAAATACACAACACTTCAAGCAAGGGATTTAAAAACCTAAGCTCCTCTACCATAGTCAGACGCTTTGTTCCTGTAATATAACACAGTATTAAACTAGGCGCTGGGAGGTAGTGCTATCTCTGTACACCACCAAAAGCCGCTGCAAATGGGTAGCCAACCCAATATTAAAAAGACAAAGAAAGTATAAGCAGCGCTATAGTGGTGTAACTGAATTATATATATATATATATATATATATATATATATGTATATGTGTGTGTGTGTGTAAAATACTTTATTTATTAAAAAATATATAATATATTCTATTAATCAACCTATAGTCATCCTGTAGAAAAACGTCTTTGCAAACATATGCACCTGGATAACAGCACACCAGTGTGTATACTGTCATGGAGAGCAGCAGGTAGGAATAATGAAGATGTGCTTGGGAAATTCATTATTCTTACCTGCTGCTACCCATGACAGTATACACACTGGTGTGCTGTTATCCAGGAGCATAATTATTTGCATTATGTTGCACTGCTGAGGTTACGCTACATTCCGCTCAATAGAGATCCAGTATTCTTGAGACCAGGGTGGGGTCTTAGGGCCTCATTCAGAGGCGGTAAGAGGATGCAAGCGGTCACTCAGAAACTGGGTGGCCGCTTGCATCCTGACCGCCCGCCTCTGTTGCGGTCGTTAGGCTGTGGGTTAACACCCACAGCTCTAACGACCGCTCCGGTGATGGTCGCGATGGTCAGGCGACCATGGGGGCTTACGACGAGACCCTAGGGTAGGGTCTCCCTTGTCGTAAGCCCCGGAGAGCTTCTGGCTCTGTCTGAGCCGGAAGCTCTCCACTGACATCGCTAGTGATGTCAGTGGGGCCTCCCCCAAACGGTAGGCGTTCCCATGGGAACGCCTCCGTTTGGCCTGCCACCCCCCTGGCCCGCCTTCCAAACGGGGCGAGCTGTCAATCAACATCGACAGCTCGCCCCCTTTGGATCGAGACCCGATACGACCGGCGCTGTCGGCCGTAGCGGGTCTCACGCTTGTGCACGCCGGCGCCGTCGTGCGCATGCTCTGTGGGGGGCCATCGACCCGGTCTGAGCGCATCGGCGCTAACGACCGGGTCTGAATGACCCTCTTAGTCCCATCGGAGCTACATTTGGCAGGTCGCAAGCCAGCTCCGCTGGCCCCCTCATTACTACACATCTCAATATCTGAAGACCAGCGAGAGTGTATACGGGAGGTATCCGCATACAAACGCATTGGAGCGTCATATGGCAGGCCGCAAGCCAGCTCCGTTTGCCCTCTTTATTACACCACAGTGGTTGGATACCGGCTGTGAGTGACTGTATTGGAGCACACGGCAGGTCGCAAGCTGGCTCTATCAATCATTTTACTTACATATTACTAGCAAAGACTGCTTTCTATTTAGTTATTTTTTCTCACGTTGCTATGGACTGAACTTAACAAATCATTGAGCTAACTGTGAATAGATTTTTTTATATATTGGCACACAGATTGCTATACATATTGGTTGATGTGATTCGTAAGTACACTGTATGTTTGCAAATAAGTATTTGTACAGGATGCTTATGATTATAGGTTGATTAATAGAATATTTTATATATTTTTTAATAAATAAGGTATTTTACCCATATGTATTTGATTAATTTACACCACTATAGCGCTGCTTTTTATATATATTTTTTTGCTCCTGTAATATACAGTACTGTGCAAAAGTTTTAGGCAGGTGTGGGAAAAAAAATCTAAGTATGCTTTCAAAAATAGAAGTGTTAATAGTTTGTTTATATCAATTAACAAAATGCAAAGTGAATGAACAGAAGAGAAATCTAAATCCATTCAATATTTGTCATGACCAGCCTTTGCCTTCAAAATAGCATCAATTCTTCCAGGCACACTTGCACACAGTAATTGAGGAACTCGGCAGGGAGGTTGTTCCAAACATCTTGGAGAACTAACAGATCTATGGATGTAGGCTGGCTCAAATCCTTCTGTCTCTTCATGTAATCCCAGACAGACTCGATGTTGAGATCAGGGCTCTGTGGGGGCCATATTATCACTTCCAGGACTCCTTGTTCGTCTTTACACTGAAGATAAATCTTAATTACATTAGCTGTATGTTTGGGGGTCATTGTCCTGCTGCAGTATAAATTTGAAGCCAATCAGACGCCTCCTTGATGGTATTGCATGATGGGTAAGTGTATTTCTCAGCATTGAGGATACCATTAATCCTGGCCAAATCCCCAACTCCATTTGCTGAAATGCAGGCCCAAACTTGCAAGGAACTTCCACCATGCTTCACTGTTGCCTGCAGACACTCATTATTGTACCGCTCTCCAGCCCTTCAGAGAACAAACTGCCTCTGTTACAGCCAAATATTAAACATTTTGACTCATCAGTTCAGAGCACCTGCTGACATTTTTCTGCACCCCAGTTCCTATGTTTTTGTGCATAGTTGAGTCATTTGGCCCTGTTTCCACATTGAAGGTATGGCTTTTTCACCGCAATTCTTCCATGCAGACCACTTCTGGCCAGACTTCTCCGAACAGTAGATGGGGTGTACCTGGGTCCCACTGGTTTCTGCCAGTTCTGAGCTGATGGCACTACTGGACATCTTCTGATTTCAAAGGGAAGTAAGCAGGATGTGTCTTTCATCTGATGCACTAAGTTTCCTTGGCTGACCACTGCGTCTATGTTCCTCAACGTTGCCCGTTTCTTTGTGCTTCTTCAAAAGCACTTGAACGGCACATCTTGAAACCCCAGTCTGCACTGATATCTTTGCCTGGGCGAGAGCTTGCTGATGCAGTATAACTACCTTGTGTGTGGGTGCGGTGCTCCGTCTTGCCATGGTGTATGATCTGTGACCTGAAACTGTCTTCCGCAATCTCACCTTTGTAGCAGAGTTTGGCTGTTCCTCACCCAGTTTTAAGCCTCCTACACAGCAGTTTCCATTTCAGTTAATGACTGTTTCAACCTACATATGAAAATGATGATCATGATCACCTGTTTGGTTAATCATACGCCTGACTATAATATTACAAATTCCCTGACTCTGCGCAAGTACCTAGAAGAATTGATGCTGTTTTGAAGGCAAAGGGTGGTCACACCAAATATTGATTTGATTTAGATATCTCTTCTGTTCACTTTGCATTTTGTTAATTGATCAAAATAAACTATTTAACACTTTTTTTTTTTATTTTTATTAAAGCATTCTTTCTTTGCAGCATTTTTTTTTCCACACCTGCCTAAAACTTTTGCACAGTATTATATGGGCACCTAGTCAATAATTACTTATTAATTTAAATACCCTCTTGTATTTAAAATGCACAATGTTCAGCATTCCATGTAGGGGATTTGAACTTATAACCTCATGCCTTGTAGTCCGACCAGGGGTGGGTTCAACAGAGGAGGGGTCCCATGTGCAATCTCCTTGCGGGCCCTCCCGTCGGCGCATGTCCCCACTAGACTCTGGATGCAGAGCAGTAAGATAGCTAGATCAGTGGTTTCCAAACTTTCTTAAATCATGATGCCCTAGAGCAGGGATGGGGATCCTCCTACCCGGGGGCCGTATAAGGCCCTCAATCATTTGGTCTGGCCCTCTGAGCTTTTTTCTGCTAGCCTCATCTGGCTAGCAGGGTGCTTAGAATGGCACACTGCCGCCAGAATCTATGCACCAGTGCTGCCTGGAACGTCCCTAGGACGCTTCAGATGGTGACACCGCTGCCCTTACAGCTCCCCGGAGCATCCTGAGGATGATGTCACAATGAGGCGGCGTGGCCTGCAATTAATGTTCTATATATCAAAATGGCCCTCGACAGAAAAAAAGGTTCCCCATCCCTGCCCTAGAGTATTAGCATTTTTTTCACGCCACCCCTAGGCTAAAAGTTTGTTATTTAGAAATTCAGAATAAACAATTAAATTAAGAAAATTGTGCTTGCCTGTCATCCGTAAGGCCCCTTCACACTAGATGATTTTATTAACGATTTGGATGATTCTGACGCATCGGAACGGCAAATCGTTAAAATCGTCCTGTGTGTATGCAATATATTGTGCGTGCATGCTCCTGCGGGGTCGTCTGCCTCATCGCCTGATCTTTTGTACATGCAGGAAGATCAGGCAACGCAGATGACTATCTCATGCAGTGCTATACGGTGGCGGACGGTATATTGATCGGTCGGACACTGGATCGCCCAGTGTGTACGGACCGCCCGATATGTTGGCCCGTCGATGCTGTGATCGTGGGTGACATCACTGGCTACACAATCGTTTGTGTACCCAGCCTTAGGGTCAGTTATGTGGTGGTGGACAGGGTTGTGCTTGTGTTTGTTCACACATTATAAGATGGGCATAAACACAGTACTTGTGGCTGCCAATCACATTGACCATATATAATTTTGGGGAGGAGATGAATTATATATTATAGTGGCACTGCATAAGCATCTCATCTGCCGGAGTGGGGGCGTGAAAAACCTCCTCCGGCGGTCTCCGGCTGAGCACACAGCACATCAGCCTAGTGCTGATGTGCTGTGTCTCACCCCCGGGCGTCTCCAATGGACATGCGCGGGTGGTAGCAGCAGCTGGCGGAACGGTCAGGCAAACTAGCCGTTTATACATTGCCCAGCTTATCGGCACTGCTAGCTTGTAGATCGCAGCGCCGATCATGACGGGTGCATAGCCCAGCCCCCCAATAATACATTAGGCAGAAGTGGTATCAGCGCACATAACATGCGCTGATACCCCTTAGGCGGTTCATACATCTAATATATTGGCTCCTGGACCATCAACCCGTGGCACCAGTGCAAGTGCCCCGCAGCACACCGTTTGGAACCGCTTAGCTAGATGATAAAAAAAAAAAATATATATTTTTAACCAAACTGCTTTCGAAATAGGGGTAAATGTAGTGTTTCAGTCAATGAATGGAACACAATATATACTTAAGATTTATCACTATTGCTGCGTACTTTTATTTTCTTGCTATATAATTTGGCCTACGATTACTTGGAATGGGTTTTTTTGAAGAAACTGTTACACTCTCTGTTCATTTAAAAAATATATTTTATGCTTTAGAGATTGGCGATTGTAGCTATTCGTGATTATTTTCAGTTTCCTCCAACGTACTGTTGCGTAATAGAAGTGTTTTGCAATTGCCTCGGATAACCCGGCACAATGTTTTCAGATGAGATGTGTGCAGTGATGACAATGTCTCGTTAATTGCCAGGGCTATAAAGAAGCACCTGTCTGTCCGTGGAAGAACCTCGCTGGGACAGTCTGTCTAAAGCATGATCTTCTGGCTTCAGCATTCGATCCAGACCACATTAGTAATCTGACAGATTTATAACCCAAATCGAATTGTTTGCACGCACAGCTACTTGCATATTGATTTATACAGTAAAATCTTGGCAATCAACCGAATGTGCAAAGCCGAACAGATTTTATTGAGCGTAAATAGTTTTGTAATGTTTGTTTTTTGTGTCCTCCAAGATGGTGTTTTTAGTTTGTACAAAATGTGCCACCGTTGGCTTAATTTCTAAAAGCTCAAAGCAACATTTTGCGAAGACTTCGTTATAAATGTGAGACCCCTGTAAGAGAAGGTGGCAGCACAACCAAGGCGATGCGGGAAAACACCATTTTGTTGAGTTATAGTAAATAGGCAGAGTTTCAGAGGTATTCACCTTCTTTTCGTGCTTAAAAACAGGTTCTGTATTTGTTCTTGAACATTTTTGCACGTTTCAACTTGGCCACAAAAAATATTGCTAGTGTTCATTCTAGCACCTGTCACAATCCATGGAGTTCCTCTTTTCTGCTCTGGAGTTCTCTTCTGAACTCCAGCTTCCAGCTCTCCCCATGCGCACTATGGGAGATACGTCATGACTTCTCTCCCATAGTTCCGAGGAGCAGCCGGGCGGACAGGCTGGCTGCGGATGCAGGAGCAGGGATTAAGGTAAGTGTTTGTTTTTTTTTTTTTTTTTTTTTGTACAAGCGGCACTACAGGGGCATAACTATGGGGGCACTGCTACAGGGGCATTATATGGGGACACTACTATTGGATTTCCTTCCTTTCAAATCAAGGGGGTAATGTCGGCATATCTAAATATATTTTCGGGTAAAAGGTAAAGTTCCCTTACCCCTGCTGTAAAGGAATTAAACTGCTAATTAAATGGCAAATAAATATACACTGAAGTGTCAAAAGTCATGGGAAAGCAGTATGTAAAGGTAGGTGGTGCCACCATACTGTGACGTCTTGGAAATGCCAAATCAGTTGTAATGTGACCTCTTGTGAGTAAGTTTAAACACTGGCTAGGCTGCTCATGGCAAGACATCGTGAATTATTGGATTTCAAACGGGGCGTGATAGTGGGTGGCCGCCAGATGGGACATTCCATTTCCAAAGCGGTGCCGACATTCTGTGTTCATCGATCTATGGTGTCACGTGTGTACCGGGAATACCTCACCTGGGCTCATGATGTCGCTAATTAGATTTTGGAGGACTGGCAACATGTGGCGTGGCTTGATGAGTCACGGTTCCTGTTGTTTCGGGATGATGGTAGGGTTCGGGTGTGGCGCAGACCCCATGAGGCCATGGCCCCCAGTTGACAATAAGGCACCGTGCAGGCTGGTGGTGGTTCCATAATGGTGTGGGGTGTGTTCGCATGGCATGGGTTGGGTCCACTAGTCTGCCTGAACACATTGACAGTTAACCACTATGTTGCATGGCTTAATGCCCATATGCAGGGCTTCGTGGACTTCATGTACCACCACAACGATGGAATATTCCAGCAGTATAATGCACCGTGTCATCAGTCCCAAGTTGTCCAGAATTGGTTTGAGGAGAGTTCCGACGAATGGTGTGGCCACCACGTTCACCCAACTTGGACCCAATCGAGCATTTATTGGCACATGGTGGAGGTAAATGTAGTGCCCATTCGCAAGATCCTACACCTACAAATATCAGGCAGCTGTGAGGAAACTATCCAGACGGCATGGGTCAACATCTCTCCAGAGGTCTTTCATCCACTTGAGAAATCCATGCCACGTTGAGTTGCTACATTTTCGCCAGCTAGAGGGAGTTCTACACGATACTAGGCATCTATCCCATGACGTGTATATGTAATAGATATATGTATATAATCTTCGGAATAATGGTTTATAAAGGTCATGCGCAGGTACCATTAGTCAGATCTGACTTTTATAGATGGTGAACATCACTGCTGTTCAGTAATTCTGCCTGAAGTTGATTTTTAGTGTTCATTCTAGCACCCTGCACCTGTTTAAAACACGTGCAGTTCCTCCATCCTGCCTGGGGTGTCATTCTATGCTCTGGTGCTTCTAGCACACAAGCTGCTGTATTTCAGTAGCTAGTTGCATTAGCTGAGTGTGCTAGAAGCACCAGCGCAGAGAGCGACACCCCAGGCAGTATAGGGGAACTGTACACGTTTTAACAGGTGTAGGGTGCTAGAATGAAGACTAGATTTTGTTTTCTAATCCTTGATCGTTGCAAATCATGGTGCACAATACTGAATGGAGATCTTAGTGACCTGTCTGCTGTTATTACATAATGATTACACACATGATGGTGCGGATGGCAAGTTACATTCATTAAATGTCCCAAGTTGGAAATGAAAGTAATTCCAAAAATATGCGCACACAAAGTTTATTACAGTTCTGGTTTATTGGCTGCAGTGTATAGGTTTGCGTATGTAGTTAGAGTATATGTGTGTATACCTACATGATGTACATATGCATGTACTGCTGAAGTAGAGCAAATGGTGTCATCACATTGCAATGTGTATTTGTGGCCCATGTACCGGATTCTATACAGAGATTTGTGCATGTGTTTTTGCACAGGATGAGGAGGGTTCCCCACCACTGTGGAATGACTCCTTGGACTATGCACAGATCCTCATTTGCAGGAGGATGTCAGGTCTTTTTTGCTTAGTTCTGGTTTCCTTTTGGTGCAAAAGTTTCCCGAATCCATACCACATTAGAGGATGCGGTATTCAGTACTTCTAAAGTTTTAGCTTTCAGTTATTCTATCTTATATAGGATGTAAATCTCTGCAAATAGTGCATATAAATATACAGACGTTATTAGCATTCATATTATTATAGATTTATAGGACACAGTGCTCCACAGGCCACTCAGTGGAGGAAAACAGGGACGTACCATGTAGACAAAATGACTGCATACATGAAAACAAAGGGTGCTGATGAGAGAGATTTACTTTCTAACTGGAAGAGTAGAGGTTGGGACAGCTGTGATTGTGCATTAGTATGGGCAGTATAGGTGGTAGTAGCGGAGGTGAGAGGGGCGTTATTTTGGGTATAGAGTAAATGCTAGTGTGCATCATTTGTTCAAAGTATAGGTTGAAGTAGTATAGGTGTAAGGGGGCATTAGTGTAGGCAAGATGGGATGGAGTAGGGTAGGTGTTAGAATGTATTGGTGGAGTAGGATAGGTGTGACGGTGTATTAGTATAGGTAGGTGTGAAGGGGCAATAATGTGGGAAGTATAGGTGTGAGGGTACACTAGTGTGGTTAGTATAGGTGGAAGTAGGATAGGTGTGACACTGTATTAGTGTAGCTGTGAGGGGGCATTAATCTGGATAGTATAGGAGGGAGTAGTTTAGGTGTGAGGGCAGGGCCGGATTAAAGCTTGTGGGGCCCCCACCAATAAAATTGCCATGACCCCCAGAAACAGGGAGGGAGAGTGAGGGAAAGCGTGAGAGAGAGAGGGAAAGATAGAGAGAAAGGTAGGGGGAGAGAACACACACTCACTCACACTCACACACACTCTGACACTAGTAGTGTCACACTACCTGTTTGTGTTTCAGGCTTCCAGCATCAGGTTTCTGATGGGGCGGGCATGTCACTGCATTAGGTCCCGCCCTCACCCATACACCTGTGAATCGCAGCAATGTGCCAGCGAGGGGGCGGGGCTTAGATCGGCCGGGCTACCCAACGTAGAGGCGGAGACAAAGCTTCCTCTGTCAGTCTCGAGTAAAAAGCCAAAACTAGCCGGCCAGGGAGTGTCCACCGGTCCAGAGTGGCACGGTTCAGGGCAATGCTTGGTACAATGTGGGGGCCCCAAATGTGTGGCGGCCCCTGAGTGACCAACCCGCCTATAATCCGGCCCTGTGTGAGGGTACACCTAGTGTGGGTAGGTGTGAGGGGGTATTAATGTGAGCAGTATGGATGGGAGTAGGGTATGTGGAATGGTTATTTGGGTCATTCCATGTCAGTTCAACCAGGGGTGTCCACCACCCACCTTAGATTTCTACAAATTGTTTAGTTAAGAGATGATGTCAAGACAACTATTTCTGCCAAATATCTCGACTGTCTGACAATTAGTTTATTAATATTGATTTTTCAGTGTATTAAATACTAATCGTGGCTTCTTTATCCAGTTTATTTGAAATATCACGGGTGTTTATTAAGGAATCACCATAAAATTTGGACCCCCTAAGGTAACTTTTCCCCCCGAATCCAAAAATCCAAACCAAATTACTTTATCTGCCTCATGTTTTGCATTACGGCAAAAACGCATGTTTTTCGAACAGCATTAAAAACGCTAGGTTCCATCGACATGAGGGATCCCATTTTTTTTTTTTGGGGTGCTGAAAGGTAAACATTACTACCACAAAAAAAATCAGCAGGGTACTCTGTTTAATAGTGGAGAAAAAAAAATAATGAAGTTGATGCTCGATTACTGTTGTAACGCATACATAATTAACACAAGAAACCATGAAATTGAAAACCTTTAACATAACTTGAGTCCATAACTGAAGTTGAGTCATTAATCTAATTTTTCCCTTGTTTGGAACTTGTAACGGTCTGTAATTTTCCTAAAGGTGTCGAGGTTGAGTCTCCCATATCCAAATATTCTGAAATACGGAATTTTTTTGGCATGACTGAGATAATGAAACCTTTTGATTTTTGATGATTCAATGTACACAAACTTTGTCTAAGGCACAAATTATTAAAAATATTGTATAAAATTACCTTCAGGCTGTGTGTATAAGGTGTATATGAAACATAAATGAATTTCATGTATGTTAACAAAACTTTGTTAGAGCCACAAAATTATTGAAAATATTGTATAAAATTAACTGCAGGCTGTGTGTATAAGGTGTATATAACACATAAATGCATCCTGTGTGTATATTTGGGTCCCATTCCCAAGATATTTCATTATGATATGCAAATATTCCAAAATACGGAATATTCCGTTAGCCAAAATGCTTGGGACCAGTGGTGTTTTGGATATCGGTGACTCAACCTGTACTGCCTTCCAGTACTTCCTTCCAGTACTTCCGTTACACAGAGGACGTGAATAAAAGGAACAAAACATTTATCTCTTGAAGGCCAGGACAGCACATTTGTTGATTTGGCATTGTTTCATGAAGTGTACCAGCACATCTTGTTCCTCCTCGTTACATTGAATGATATACTCAATGTACCAGATGTTATCATACACTGCTGCTATGTATGTTGCAGATCACTTTTGTCTACATTTTTTGTAATTGTGGTCATAGTGACACTAACCCTGGTTTAGGGCACCCGGGGGGGACTTAGGGTTAGGCACACCCTCGGGAGGGTTAGGGTTAGGCTAGGGGGAGGGAGGGTTAGGCACCCCCCTGGGGGACTTAGGTTTAGGCAGCGGGTAAGGGGGGGGTTAGGGTTAGGCACTTGGGGGGGAGGTTAGGGTTAGGCACCCCTAAGGAGGGTTAGGGGGTTAGGTTAGTAGATACTTACCTTAGGGACGATCAGGATTTCCAGCGCTGTCGGGCTTCCGCTGCCGGGAACTCTGCTTCTGTCGGCCTACCGCTGCTGGGATTCGAGCTGTCGGCCACAGGGCCGGCGGTATTTCATACTGATTCCAGTAATACGGCAGTCCATATTTAAAAGACTACCAAATGTGCACTTTGAATGAGCAGCTGCCATGATTGACTATCTTTCTGTGTCTACCTCTCTCTTTCTCTGGAAAGTTTCAGTTTTGGTTTCTCTAAAGAGAATACCCTTCCCATCAATTTCTGTTGTTTCATTTTCTGTATGGGAGTTTTATCCCATTGCCTCAGTTTAGTTCACTTTTTTGGTATGGTTTTTAACAATGTGTAAATTATGTATGCAGTATACCAGTTTTTTTTTTTCTTTTCTTCACTATGAAACAGACTACCCTGCTGATTTTTTTTTTTGTAGTAATGTATACCTTTTTTAAGTAGCCCCCCAAAAATGGGACCCCTAATGTCGATGGAACCCAGCATTTTTAATTCTATTCGAAAAACGTGCGTTTTTTTTTTTTTTTTTGCCGTAGCGCAAAACATGAGGCAGATAAATTAATTTGGTTTGGATTCGGGAGGAAAAGTTACCTTAGGGGTCCAAATTTTGTGGTGATTCCTTAATAAACACCCGCGATACTTCAAATAAACTGGATAAAGAAGCCGCGATTAGTAAATTTATTTAGTAAATTGAAAAATCTATATTTAATCAACTAATTGTCAGACAGTGGAGATATTTGGCAGAAATAGTTGTTTTGACATTCTCTCAACTAAAAAATGTTCAAAAAAAATCTGATGGGTGGTGGACATCTCATATATATTTTTTTTTGTGTGATCTGATGTAGAATGACCCATTTGTGGGAGGAGAGTAATTGAGGGGGACATAGTGTGGTTAAAGAGTAGGTGTGTTGGTGTATTCGTGTTCAAAGGTGGTAGTAGTGTAGGTGTGAGAGGGCATTAGTTTGTGCAGTATAGATGGCAGTAGAGTAGTTGTAAGGGTGTATTAGTGTTGGTGTTATAGGCGGGTGTAGGATAGGCGTGACGCTGTAATATTTTGGGCAGTATTGGTGGGAGTGGGGTAGGTGATGAGGTAATTAGTGGGAGTAGCATAGGTGTATGTAGTGTAGGTGTGAGGGGGCATTAGTGTAAGTAGGGTAGGTATCAGGACAAGTGTAAGTAGAATAGGTAGGTATAGAGTAGTTGTGAGGGTGTATTAGTGTTCAAAATATAGATGGGATTCGGGTGTGTCCTGGGTGATGGCATTAGTGTGGTCAGTATATGCTGCATTAGTGTGTATAGTACAGGTGAGAGTAGGATAAGTGTGAGAGGGCACTAGTGTGGGCAGTATAGGTGAGAGTAGGGTAAGTGTGAGGGGCAGTAGTCTGTGTAGTATAGGTGGGAGTAGGCTAGGTTTCAAGGTGTATTAGTGTGTAGTATAGGTGAGAGTAGGGTACGTAGTCTTCATGCTAGCACCCTGCACATGTCAGAAATCGTGCAGTTCCTCTGTCCTGCCTGGGATGTCGCGCTCTGGTGCTTCTAGCACACTCAGCTGATGCATCAAACTGCTGAGATACAGCAGTTTGTGTGCTAGAAGCACAAGAGCAGGGAGCAACACCCCAGACCGGAAACAGGAACAGCACGGTTTCAACAGGGTGCTAGAATGAACACAAGAGTATGTAGGCAGTATAGGTGGCAGTAGGGTATGGATGAGGAGGCATTTAATGTGGGTATTATATGTGGGAGTAATGTAGGTGTGAGAACGTGTTGAAGGGTCAGTATCGGCAGGAGTAGGAAAAATCTTCAAACAG
Organism: Taudactylus pleione; assembly: GCA_031769625.1. Classification (NCBI taxonomy): domain Eukaryota; kingdom Metazoa; phylum Chordata; class Amphibia; order Anura; family Myobatrachidae; genus Taudactylus; species Taudactylus pleione. The sequence continues at coordinate 250,957 of JAUIMM010000553.1, forward strand.
ATGAACTGTCAAGGAACGTTTTAAAAAAATGTGAAGGCAGGGTGTGGTAGGTAAATCAATAAGTGGGTAGCGGCACTGATAACATTCTGTAGGCAGGAGGAAGAGACGTGGCACTTGGCCAACATTCAATCTATAGGGGACAGAGGGGAGAGTATGTTGACATTGGATTTGAGATGATCTGTAATTAAGGGGTGGTGGTAACAGGGCTTTATCAGTGAGTATACCTGATCCAATAATTAAAAAGTGGGTTCATACTGTATGTGTTGACAGAGCAAGTAATTCTCCTGCAAGTGGGGCAGGACTTGCTATGATGGCGCAGACCACGTCCTCAATCACTGGCCGCCTCGGTAACCACTGGGTGTACTGTGGCATATTATCGCCATACGCCTGGCCCCGCCATATTGATGGCACAAGTGGCATCATCAAGGTATGACAACTAGGCAAGAATGAATTGGCCCCTCTCATGTCTGCACAGCAATTAGTGATCTAAAGTCTGTTTCATGCACCAATTAAACAATAGCCCCGGATTGTGCAGCAGATGTTACAATGTAATGCTCACTGCAAGCCTTGATTACTGTTAATGTATTAATGTCAGCCACCAATTAAGCATGAAATTAACTTGGATGTTTTCCATCCCAACAAGTTGGTAATTAACCTGCTGTGCAAAGCATCAACATTACCAGCGTGCATTGGGCAGGAATATTCCATTGTAATTGCGAATCCCTGCGTTGACTGAGATGCTTTGTGTCGAGGAATGCGCAGGGAGTAATCCGCTGAAATCCCGTGCTGACAGACGCAGCTATGTAAAGGGGCCTGCTGACCCCAGTCAAGTCTGGGACACAATCTGACAGTCACTTGAGAAGCCGGGTTTTGTAGAAGTGATTCTTGTACGGTGAAAATCACCAGTCGGTCACAGCTGTCACAGAGTGTCAGAGCGGGAGTCTCGGTCGCGTTATAACAGCGGCAAAGACTGTTTATCACATTACTGTCTCAATACTTTATATTTCTCAGCTGTTTTAGAAGCTATTTTAGAAACACTTTTGGTTTTCTTTACAGTTTTCTCTCCAAAACAGCAGCTGAAAGTCTCTTTGTGGGGCAATTACTATGATGGCATGGTACCTGGGATTTTGTGGGATTCGGCAGTACGTCCTATCCGTTGTTTTGTGGGTAAGGATGGCATAACACACTGCAATAAAACCCATGTTAAAATTCGAACGAGTGTAAAGGGGCAAATCCATTAGGCGGTATTAATGAGCGATATAACAATATCGTTATCGTTCAATTGCTCATTAATAGTGCGTGAATCGGGCACTAAAATGTCGGAAACGACCAGCCATACGCTCTCCCGCTGGTCATTTCTGACATCAATCATCGCCTGAACATGCCGGTCTACCTACCGATAACGACTGATTGACCATGTTCAGGGATGAGGGCGGGTGCCCACACTGAACGATATGTCGTTCAGTGTGGGCACTGCACAGTTTAATGAACGATAACGATATTGTTTAGTCCTTGACTAGTCGGTAAATGGATGTGCGCCTTAATATATAAAAATTTACATTTTAAAATAATTTTTTGTTGCATATCCCACTTGTGACTTCTACCTAAGCACAAGACCTTCTCTTATACCGACTAACAGACCGAGGATTGAGAGGCCAGCATAAGGGAAAATACCATCATCAGTCTACCGAGATAAACATGAAATGGGCGGAATTCAATTGTTTTAGCGTGGCGGGAGATCGTGGGGCGCTAATTCAATTGATAATTATCTCGCTGATCGCGCCAATAGAAGTCTGGGTTTAGCCGCATAACACAGCTACACTCGATGCGATTGCAAAAGCTCCATTTGGGCACCCAAACGGGTCACTTTTTGTGCATCCCAGCTCGCCACCCCCGGGGGGTGGGGGGGTGCGAGCTGAAGAACCAGCAGCCGATCGCACCCGCCAGGAGGTACAGTTGAATAGCTCCGTCAGACATGAAGGGGGGCTCAAACAATTGCATTCTGCTCTTAAGTGTCTTAAAAATGCAGCATTTTTGTGTTAATTATAGTTTTGTCGTCTTACTTTCTTGGTTAATGTTTTGTGTTCTGTGTTTTATAACCTGCACTTATTTTTCGATAAGGCCAGTACAGAGGCTTATGGTGCATACACACGGTCAGATTTAGCAGGACGATATTTAGGATAACTATTTTGTTTATCGTTAGATCGTTTTATGTAGTCAATGTTTTAGCCACTTACAACCCCCAAACGACGGTCGATGTGCGGGCACGGATGGTCAATAACTATCATCGCTCGTGCATGCAGTCCAACCTGGTCGATATCGACCTATTACTATTAGGAACCCGCGGTTGTTGATCGCGGGTCATTTAGTTGTTTGAGGGTTGGTGCTGTGCTGGATGTTCAATAATGATCGTCCAGCACATGCAGGACGATCAGATAACCATATCTATATCGTTGCCTGATCTGACTGTGTATGCACCATTATGGTACCCGCACGTTACAATCCAATTGTACAATTTCTAACTTTTTGTGCAGAAATACACAGATTTGTTTGCAAGTATAATACTTCTAGTGGGCCAATTCCCAATCTGATCCATCCTTCAGCGACTCGGGTGATTGACTATTTCTCGGAGATCGGCAAAATACTACGGGCTTTATTTACGAGCGAGTTCCAGGTGAAAATGTGAAAGGGCACCCGCAGTCAGTGTAAAGCCGATGCTTCGTAAACAAAACACCACGTGTTAAAAGTCCCTGATCATTTTTGGGTCTGAATCGGCAAATTGAGATTGTCTAACATGTTGGATTTTGCCGATCACCTGACCCAGGCATTGGCAGAACCGGGAATTCCCTCATAGACGTCAGATGTATGGCCAACTTTACATAGATCAGAGGTATTTAACATGTGGCACATGTACATCCCAACATGCCCTGGCACAGTTTTAGCATGTTCTAATAGCAGACGTGGTAGGGCATGCTGGGATGTGTAGTTTCACAGCAGCTGGAGTGCCACATGTTGATATCCATGACATAGTTTAGCTGTGAGCAGGACACACTCTTTTTGTGCCTGTCCCCCTCGCTTCATCTGAGTGAATGTGGAACTACATGTCCCAGTGAGCTCTGGCAGTGTCTATGAACGTCTGACTTTTCTGCTGTAGTGGAACAAGTCCTACTAGCGTCTGTGATTCTCTGGTCGTTGAACGTGATTCGCTGGTTGTTGTACCAGCCATTCTCCAGCTCATTTGGAGCCTGCACGGGAACTTGTTATATTTTGGGGATTTTTATTTTTGTACTTTTTTTTTTTTTTTTTAATTAAATTTACAAGTAATACAGGTCATTACGCCTCATTTTATTCTTGTGCTTGATTAGTAAAACGTTAATGAAATAATGTGCAATGGAAGTCTATTCCCCTGGGGATTTGGTCCATTGCACTAAACTATTTTTTCGTTTGACCTCACGGTGAAGGTTACTGTGTTTGGGTTATAAAAGTCATACAGGAAACAAGTGTATCACAACAATTACAGGTCTTAGTCCCTGCGGCATTTCCCATGCTGCTCCCTGATCGGGTTGGGGGCCTATTAATGAAACCTAAGCCAGGAAGCGTTGGTTGCAATGTCCCGTTTCCATCCCGGCATTCAGGCTATGCAGCTGCTGAGGTCGTATAGAGTGGGCGCAGGGTGTGGGCTGGTTACGTACATTAGCTTCCCAAAGAGTCTGCACGACTTCCCTATGCACAGTCCTCATACAGCCTTTTATAGGTGCTACTGAGACTCCTTTGCACAGATTTCTTTTTGTTTGTTTGCATTTATAATCCCATTGTTTCAATCTCCTACAGAATGTTATCCACTGGTGTCTTAGATAGTTCATCTATAGTAGCTTATTATAAACATACAGAAAACTGGGAACATGACATCCTTGTGACCTGGTGGTTTAACTGATTTTTGGTTCTTGTTGATGGATGCACATTGTCCCTGGATTCTTTCGATATCCAGCCGGCTCCTGTATTATACACTGTGTTGCCCACCATTGGTACTGTATAGCGATGGAT